>LD358745.1:143706-163143 GCA_001465055.1 Ptychodera flava | reverse complement strand
TCAGCCACATTTTGACGTCTGCAAAAATAAAGCACCCCGCCGAAGAAAGTGACCAGTCCCTGACGTATATTGGAGTAACTAGATTGTCGAATCAGCTTTGAAATGAAAACTGCACTGATGCAAGTACCCTCAAGGGGTTTTGTGCCATTGGATTAAATTTTACCTCGCTTTTATGGATATCAATAGTAATGACTTCAGAATATGTTTTTAATTACTGAAATGGAAGATGTACCGTAAGGGTTGTGACCCGATTCGAAGACGAAAAATTGATATTGGATTGGAGTATCAAGTTTAATCGAATTCAGCCATATTCTGCTTTTGGGAAATATCGCGATAGATATGCTGTGCTGTCAACCTGTAATACAATCATCGCTCATCGCTATCTAGTAGGAATCCCTGTATGCTACATATGATTTTGAATTAAACCTAATTTCGGAATGATATCGCATTAAATTTGATATGCATACATAGTCTGCTCATGTCAATCATTGTATTTCTTAGTTTGCTCTCCCTCGTTACCGTGTTGGTAATCCATAATACGAATTTAAACCGTTCTTTGATATCATAGAAAAATGCAGTAGATACTGCCACCGGGTAAAAAGACATTCAATTGTCAACGTGTTTTCTGTCAGATGCATTTGTGAACATTGTATTTTAGTGTTAATGACCTTTGTTTAAAGCTGCCATACATTCGATAAGAGTTGCGCTCATGGTTCTTCAATTTCATATCTAGCTTCAAACATCACTTTCGCGTGTTTTACTATTTTTTTTGCTTCTCTGTCCATCTACCTGGCCATGTCTCTGTGTCTTTGTTACTGTATATCTATCTGTATGTGTGTCTGTGTGTCTCTCTCTCTCTCTCTCTCTCTCTCTCTCTCTCTCTCTCTCTCTCTCTCTCTCTAATGGAGTAACGTTTAAAGGGTGAAGAGTAACCAAAATAAAAATGTTCATCAGCATTGCATGGCTCCCTACTGATGAGAATTCACATACTTTCATCTTCGCTTCGGATGTTCCCCAACGTATTTATTATGTCAAGATGTCAACTGCCGTCGACAATATGTCGACTTCTATTCGAACTGTTAATAAATTTGACTCATATTATCATCTGAACTTAGATGGTTGATGAAAGTTCAAGGACAATGCTGCTCCGATATAACCTTAGTAGGTTGATGAGTAGGCCAAGGATAATATATACTCTAATATGTGGGATGTCCTTGACAAGGTTCTAAATTGTGGCGATACAAAAACAGTATTTGATCGGATTTCAACGGTGGGAGAATGCACCCTAAAATTTAAGATCGGATGCCATTGGCCTTCGGAAAAAAATAACAAAACAGATTCATCGCAATTATTCATAAACTGTTCCGTACAATACTGTAATAGTCACTGTGTGTTGTTCTGTACACAACGGACTTGGCACATCCATGAACTGGGATGTGCACAGCTACGCTACAAGGTTGTCGGGGCTCTCCTGCATATAATATATATTTATAATTCTGTAGAGAGTCAACGTGCATATGTAGAGAGGTTCCAGCAATGCCTTCTTAAAGCGTTGATTCGACTTCCTTGGCTAGAAACACGCCGTAGGCAATTGTAACTGGTTCGCTTGTCGAGCTTTTCTCATAAAGTGGTTGTCGGTTAAGCGGGAATGTGTGGGTGTGATCTGTCAATCTGTTCAGGGTGAAGCGTTTAAACCTGGAGAGCCGTCAAAGAATGTTATAGCACATTTAATAACACAGTCTAGGTGTGAAGTGCGATCACTTCCTGTAGTTGACTGTATTTCTTTTCAAAGTGCGCCATTTATAAGCTATATTGGAGCC
Source organism: Ptychodera flava (assembly GCA_001465055.1). Lineage (NCBI taxonomy): Eukaryota > Metazoa > Hemichordata > Enteropneusta > Ptychoderidae > Ptychodera > Ptychodera flava. The sequence goes on along the minus strand of LD358745.1, from coordinate 161,323 downwards.
AGTTTCTATAATTAGATAAAGACTTTATACGTATGTCTAGAGAACCTCTACAGGCTGTGAATATTTACACGACAAAGGGTGAGTTTTACGTCACAAATGGCAATTTGATGGAGACGTATTGGCTAACGTTAGCTAACTTACTGGGTGCCGGAAAGTATATTTAGTGTAAATTCGCCAAATTCTCAACTTTCTCTGTGGCGGGAAGAAAGCAAGAATTGATTTCAGTAGCATTAATGTCTAGCTCTTTCACGGTGCCTGATTTGAGGTGTCATGCATTTGAGCGCCGAGACCGTAAATGATTGAATGACCAGTGAGACTTCGAGACTTTATGATCATCCATCGAAGTTTCACGCTCACTCCATTCTGAGTAGGCAGAGATTATGAAATACAGACCATGAATAATGAAACGCCAACTGTGTATAATATTTTCATAAAATGCGGATATCCAACTATGTACGCAAGTGCTGTTGTAAATAATGCAAAGAATACAGGGAGGAAGATCCGTCTATGCATCCGTTGCTTTGACGACTGGCTTCATCATTCTGTATGAAGCTCTATGCCCCACAAGCTTCTACTTGGCAAAATGCCGTGGCCCGTCAATATTTATCCTTCTGTCTTTCGTCACATATAGCTTTATTTAATCATTTATTCCAGACCGCACACCACAGAACATACTCAACTCAGGAAGAATAAAAAATCCCTTTTCAATGGTCGGTCATGGCCTTTTATTAAACAATCTAGCAGCTCCACTGCATCCGATGGATCAGTGATAGATAAACAGACTATGACAAACACTTCGCACATTTATCACTCCGTATATCATCTTCGCTCTACACGAGACTGAACAATGACAGCAGCGCATCAAATCGGCGAGAAAAGGATAAAAATTGAGTTGGAAATTGCGTTGCTATCATTTTATCTCAACTGCATGTCATGTGAATGTACTGTTCTTGGCTATAAAAAACACTCGATGGGGTCATCTCTCTCTTAAAGCCTACGATTGTGTAAGCAGGAATTTAAATAAGGAGGCAGCACTGCTAAGACAATTATACAACCAACATATTAAATCTGTACGAATGCGGCGGCCTCTGCTCTCTTCTAGCGATTGGTAAATCCATAATAATAAACTTTATCGAATGTAGGATGGGAATTGTTAAGAAGATAGGTGCAGTAAAATGTTTATTCATTGTAGCTTGGTTAAGAATTATTCAGGACTTTGAATACTTGAAAAAACATAACGTCCCAGCAATTCGCGTTTGATTTTACGAAATTAAATGGGCTACAATGTTTGGCAGAATGTTTTGATCAAATAAACGAAATAATTTTTAGCGACATTTACCACATCGAAATTATCTAATAAATGCATCTATGACGTCAAACTTTTTTGAATCGGCCGTGTCAGCCACATCATAATTATACTATGATCATTACGTATATTACCTCCAAGTGGTTGGTCAATAGGCGTCTCAAATCAATAGAAAATCGGATTTTAGCGGAGTGACAGTTTCACACCTGCCGCCATATTGGTTAGTGCTTGTCGCTTAGCAACAGTCTAGGTTAAAGCATAGCAGAGGTCTCATCAGTGTCTCATAGTGATGAAAATTTTACCATGCGTGGTAACAATTCTAATTTACTATATTTGGTAAGTACCCGAACTGGTTATGGGATATTGCTAATTAAAACATCAGAATGCAGGGTGATTTGTATATAATCTGGACACACGACCAATAGTTGGAACATCCACAGAAACACCCAAGTGTACGTCTTCATAATGTAAAACAAGTTAGAAGTTTACGTTTAGGCAATTCTAATTATATCTGTTGTTTTCGAATAAGGTTTATTAATTAAGTTAATATACCATCATTAATTGTCTTGTGTAAATTTCAGTCCGCCCTGTCACTTCCAGAGTTGTCACATATCTTTGTACCTTTATATAGTATTAGATTAATTTCAATGTATAATTACGTTTAAGCTAACCGTCACAGTGTATAGAGCTGTAATTTTGGTAGGGCAGCTATCTGTGTTAAGCGTTGTCCTTAGGAAGTTAACTCTATTCCTGTTGGTCCTTTGTTGCTATATCTTGTGCAAAGGTCAAAACAAAGTGAATAAAGTTTTCACCGTCTTATTTTTGTGGAAATCCAAAATGTATTTCCCTCCATGGAGTTAACACAGAGATGGCGACCATTTTAAAGTTCAATTATCAGTAAATTTCATTTTACCAGGTTTACACGGTGATAACGGTTGAAACTGTCCCTGAGGAAAGTTTCAGCATTGTCCATTTCGAGACAGTACTAAGCTAATGAATGCATGATTGGTAAAGCCAAACGAGAGTTTCTGTACATATAAAGATTTGTGATTTTAGAGCTACGACACAGTACAGGTATACACAGAACACCTTGTTATGCGTATCACGTGCGCGACCAATGATGCTATGTATATGACCCAGTATCCAACAGCAACATTCTGGGAATTTGCTTATTTTCGGCCGTTGAACTGTTTCTTCGCGATTCATTTATTACGGTGACGGTGCTACAGAGGTTCCCCCGGGGAATATTGGGAATTACTTTTAATTTCATCGTAAGGAATACTTGAAACTTCTTCTCGTTACAATTGAACGTATTAGTTCAGAGTGCCAACCTGTGACAGAGCGTGAAAAATCGTAAATGTAAATTCTATCAAGTGCACTTTTTTCAAACGTTTTTCATCCAGGTTGATATTAGACCCGTTACGTTGTTAGGAATCATAGTAGAGCCTGAAGTAAAATACATTTATTGAATCCTGCTTCAACGAGTTTGATTTCTGCCGTACGTAACGATTTGATGTAAATTAAGTTTTCAAAATCGGTCATGTGTGACATCTAGAAGCGAAATTTACACACTGCTCTGTCAATCACATTACATCAAAATTGGAACGACATAATAACATCTAACTTTATTGAACAAGAAAATATCTTCAATTATGTAGTTTACATTTGAGTCAGTCTTACTTTCACCATTACTCTACAAAAAGTCCTACCTTGGAAGTGAGGGCGAATTCGAGAATCGTATTTGGAGAGTAGGTTTTCCAGAAACCGGCTGTGAGCTAGTTCTTCCTCCGATTGAACGCTGCGGAAGGAGAAATTGAAAAGAGGAAAGTGAACAGTCTGGTGGCAAATAGTAAAACCACGCGAAGAGAAAAGATGGTAGAGAACAAAATGAAGTCTAAAGTATATATCAATCTTACTCATGATGTATAGAGGAACTAGTTCAACAAGAGAAAAAATGTTTAAGTATACCAAAAAGTATCCGCGTTTGAATACAAGATACTCACGTGAAATGACGTTAGTTGAACTTTGATTAAGCGAGATAATGATATTAAATGCTGCAATGGAGTATTAATATATACCGCCAATTTGATGAAATATCACAAACCAACACATACATACATACATACATACATACATACATACATACATACATACATACATACATACATACATACATACATACATACATACATACATACATACATACATACAGTGAGCGATTGCTGCTGAGCATAATCATAATAATGGAAAAAATAAATCACTTTTGATAATTGACTTTAAAAGAGATGTAAGATATTTACAGAAAAATTAAATATGATGTGTGCTGTTGATCACATGACATTTCAAACATGCAAATGATAATGAGTGCAACTGTACAAAGCACAGTGATCTCTTGCCACCGTTACCAATGAGACCTTAGGTGTGAGAAAGTGTATGAGTGCATTAAATAATTTCTGTTTTTCCATTGACTACTGAAACTCAGAATTATCAATCATTTTTAGCGGCCGCCTTGTGCGGGCAAAGACTTTGTCAGCTAATGGAGCACAGCAAAAGTGCATTCAAAAATTTGAACGCGTTAATGTATTTTTCAGGGCAATATATAATATTCTACTGAATTCAAAGATATTGATAAAACTCTGTGTGAACATTAGGATAGTTATTACAAAGAAAAACTGTATCAACGGTACGAATTTTCATTTTCAAGAAAAATCAAACAGTTTCAAAGGTACCAAATTAGCACAAAATCATATACGTGTAGCATCCAGACATCGAGTTGTCAGTGTTTGATTTTGACAAACCTCTTATGTTCCTACAAATTAGAAGACATTAGAAATCAAAGTCGGAGTATTTAATGTAGACGTGAATTAAGGGTTATATAGGTTACTAGCATATAATTTAAATGTGTCGCCAACGTTCAACAAATTAAAAGAGCAATAAATCAATTTCAGGCAGTTCAATCTCTTCAGGAAATTTTGCATTCTGAAACTTGGCCGAAATTACCGATCGCTCTACTATTTCCGTGTGATACCAAAGTAACTTTTCATTTCTTTTCTTACAGGACATCACCCAAGGATACTCAAATACTAGACAAATGCCTTAAATTACGCAAAGAGACAGAAATAATTTGGCTTTATGAATAAAGGCAACCATATATATATATATATATATATATATATATATATATATATATATATATATATATATATATATATATATATATATATATATATATGAGTATACAGATGTCCTCGTGGCGACAATTTCAAACCAACTCAAAGCGTTTGTTTAACAGCGCAGATTTGTCAGCATTGGTAACGTGCAGCTTTTCTGATATACAAACATTACATCGCTTGCTTATGTTAGAGTAACTTGATGCTCTGTCAATAATTGACCACGAGATGTCAAAGAATTGGCTCTTTTCTTTTAAGAACCAGACAAACTTTGAGATCTCTGTATACCCTGCTGATATTTTTCGTTACGGAACGATTGCACGTGATTAGCGAGGCGCGCCTTGAAGGTGTTATCAGTGAGGCTGATGTAAACCTTCTCCGTGTTGTCCCCAACTGATGCCTTGGCCTTGTAAACCACACCTTTTTACTTGACATTTACCCTTCAAGGGACATGCAGACTTGTCCCGGCAAGTACAATCAGCTGGTCGATCTTTACGTTGATCTCCGGTGATTACCCTCTTATTATGTGATTTGATTATACAAGCCATATTCTTCATACAACTGTCATTCACTTTAGTTGTGTTCCTATTGAATATCATATATATATATATATATATATATATATATATATATATATATATATATATATACTGGAGGAGCGAGGAGGTTTCTGGAGCATTTCATCACAGAGCAGTAGGAGGTAGTTGAAACTTTCAAAAAGTTAAACGGAAAAACTGCATCATATCTGAGGAAGTAAGACACAAACATAGACAGCAAGTGCCAAAAATTTGCCAACGTGATCTTTTAGCTAGTACTAGAAGGCATGCCTATACTTTTACTATAAAAAAATAAATGTAGATTGAAATGGTCGAACAGTGATTGAAAGCCTCTCGTGGCTGTAATCGTTCATATGAACAAAATATGCATTTGGCAGCAATTATCGCAGTTGTCGAATGATCGGAGATAGACAAAGATTTGACGAAATAGAAGTCTCGTCTTTTGACTGTACTTTGGTTGGTTTGATGACACTACATGACGTCTTAAAAGGTTTTTTGATTCAAGGAATGACAAGTGATGTTTTCCTGAATATCTATTCCAGGGGGTGGCAATGTTTGATTGAACTCAGGAGAGTCAAAATGTCAGACTCCTTGAAATTCACTCAACGTCCTGTGGAGACACTCTAGCATTATTCAAATTAGGTACAAATTATTGATGTGGGGCCAACCATTTTTCATATGGTGTTTATGGATGATACACAATGAATCATCTGAAGTCACTTGACAGTTGTTGGTTTTAGTAATTCAAATTCTGATCGAAGTGATAACTAAAAGTCATCAAGGGGCGCGAATTATTGAAGTGAAACTCAACAATATAGTTTTTTGTTTGATTTTCGATAACATGAACCCATCTGATATACTGTAGCATGTTCAGTCCATCGTTAATACTATTTCAAATGTATAGTCAACAACTGATAAAAATGTGTCTAGCTATTATTTGCAAATCCTGTAACAGTGTCTGATTCATGTCATGGTCTTTCAGATATCTGATGCAAACTTTGCTCAAGCGTCTAAAAGACCTGTGAGAAAAATAAGGCCACACTTTTTGTCTTACTTTAAGAGTGTCAGGTTTTTAGTTTTGAAAGTTTTCTCGATTCTATGGATTACTTAATTTTTCTATTGCTGTGAATGTGAGTGGCAATACGCCCTGATATCATGAATGACCGTTACTACTAATTGTTGTCATCATAGTAATGGGATTTTGCTATATAGCTTTTCCTGGTAAATGCACAGAAACCTGCCTTTAAGAAATGGTTTGATGCTAACTGTCATGTCTTTAACTTCATTAATAACCAAAAAAGTAGCAATGACTTTATACATGTTCATTGAGTCTATGTTCAATACTAATATGTCGTTTTAAATAGTTGGTAGTCCGATTTCCCACAGCCGATAACATTTGAAATCGAAAGATATCTATATTTACAGGGCGCCACGATTCCTTGCGGGCATGAAATAACGCTGGGTATTCTTTGTAAGATATGCATCGAAAATAGAGCCACCGGTGCAGCTGGTATCACTATCGGCGCCGACCAGACGTTGGAACTCGTACTTTGTATTGCAAATAGTGTTGTTATACCATGAATAGGCTTACATGCCACGCGAGATTTCAACAATCTCCCATAATCTATAGTTAACATGATTGGAACTAAATTGGGATGATTGGATTGGCACAATTTCTCAAGAATTTAAGAAATATGTCTATAATATTACACCGTATTTGATTACCATCTTTAAAATATTATTCAAAATTTACGATGTTGTTGAAATGCTATGAGTAAGAATCAGTGCATGCTTGTTTTTAGTTCAATATTTTTCAAAACATGTGAAGAGTATTCAACATTTGAAGGAAAATGTGTTAGTTTGTCTTTAGTTTCTTCACTACTGTCACTACTGAAATACAAGTACTAATCTCAGTTTGTCAAGTTGCCTCGACCAAAATGAAGTTTTTCGATTGATTTACAGTTAAGTCAGTCAGGGTCATTTAAAATGTGGTCTGACTAAATTTAGTGTTTATGAAGTCCTAAATTCACGAAAAAGTCAGGGACATTTCAACAGTGCCTGAGTCAAAAGTCTTCAATTAGAGAAATTTTATACATTTTGTCTCGTTTCTTTATAACATTAAAGGGATATAGTCGTCGGAACTGCGCTCAAAGGTCGCATGGGACCCATGCGACCCATGGCAACAATGTATCCAAGGCACAATGGTGATTGATGACAGTTAAAAAAAAGTCTGTCATAATCTATCATCGTATGATTTAAATGTTGCAGCCATGATGATGAGTTGCATCTTGATATAGTGCACGAAATACATTGTTTGTAAACAAGAAACTCGCACAGGCGCAGTTCCAACGACTATATCCCTTTAACACAAAAATACTTTTCTCATAAAAATGAATCCTATAAAAGAGGTATGCAATAATGGCTGTGTTTTTGTTTTGTTCGATGAGAACATCATTTCAAATTTTACGCCATTCTATCATTTTGTAAAATTGCAGTTGTTAAAATTTCGAAAACATTACGCTTTCCCAATAATTACTCTCATCCAATTTTCCCAATTTAGTTCCAATCGTGTTATTTGCGGTTGCGACAACAAGCTACAGGTTCGTAACTCTTCTCGGGATGAGTTGCAATAAAACGGCGTGATTTGATACATACTTCCCGGCTCTTTATCCACAAGGATTAATTTTGTTTGTTACAGCAAAAGTTTATCACCAGTAAAATGATATATCATCGCAACAATTTCCAGATGGACCATAGGCCCTGAAGCGTTTGGGGTCTAAGGGCGAACATAGAGTAGTTTCGACAATTGTTCAGACCCATAAACCACTCGATCACTGTCTACTCTATACTGCTCCAGGGTTTCCATTATCAATGACCCAAACAATCATCATGTCATTCGATAATTCTCCTCAAACCGATGCCTAGCTCCAATCTTTACGAGCTGGCATCTTCAAATGTAGTGCACCTATCGACGCTGTAAACCACGTGTCCAGGGTTCTTGTTGCAGTCAGCTCAGTTGTAAAATTATTCACAGTTGAGCGCTTGACAACATGTGCTGCAATCATGAAGTTTTACGCTTCCTCGAGCGTGTTAATATACACTTATTATATAGCGAGGTCTTCATATCTCGTCGCCTGGACAAAATTACATTTTTGTCCGGCCGATTTGTTTTTCTTACACAGATGTCACCCATTCTGCGGATGTATTTTGTAGGTTGTGACGTCACATTATACAGACATTCGTGTACAATTGATAGTCTAATGAGGCAAAGAGGACAGGTTATTGAACAAATGCGAGTATCATCCATTTTTAAAGCATAAGCAAAATGATGTATGTAGCCAAACGTGTGTGAGAATCGTAAAAGTCATATCGTATTAACACAAACATTATTACAAGTTTTATTTATGGTTATAAAAATATTATTCGTCTGATTGGAGAGCGCAATATAGTTTCATGGAATCAAGTAAAAGTATCGTCACAAACTTCCCTTTGAATATTTTCCACGGTGTTGTTTAGTTCCTCCAGTGTGAGCTCCTTTATGAAGAAGACTGGACTAAACTTTCATCATGAAAGGTGTCTTCTCCAGTCATGTTGAAAAGACTTGGTATTACTGCAGCAGGTTATTTTAGAGGAAAATGATGACGAAACTTTTCCCAAGTGTTTTGTCGTAAAACACTTAAGTAGCGAAATGCAGTTTATCTTATTTCAAGTGTCGACGGCTAGTACCACGATTTATTTGTGTCCCTCGGTTGAACCCTTTCAGAAATTTTCAAAGTGTCAGTTGCGTTAGAACTTATCTGACCTGAATATTTACATGCTAGAACTCATCTAAAGGCCATACTTTATCAAAGCAGAGTTCACATCATATTCCTTCAAGAACTGACATCGGTTGTCAACTTTCTACTAATATCGTACGTGACATCATGTAAACTGAGGCAAAGTTGAAACCAGTATTGAGCAAAATATGTTACGATTATTCAAGAACAACATGACCTCTGTGACGCACAAATCGTTAAAAGGGATAGCGGTTGGAATTTGTGTCCAATGTCTAAATCGTCCTGCAGCGAATTGACCTCATAAAGAATACCAAATTAATTGCTACAGATGGTCAGCTCAAAGTATTTTACGCCTCGAAATTGAAGTATTTAAACTTTTGCTGAAACTTTTCTCAAGTGTAATGTCAACCATTGTCTTTAGAAACCAAGAATAAAATTAAGGGTTTCACCGGTTTACTTTTGTGAAAATCGAAAACTTGACTTTCACCAATAGAGTTACCATGGCGACGGCGGCCATGTTGAAATTCGAGTATCGGTAAATGTACATATTTTATAATTTGTTTAATTCTCTAGTACCAATTTTGCTCTGTGATATCTAACTTTTATTCATGGTTTCGAAAGGGGATGTTTTAAAGTTCCTGACGGAAAGTTTCAGCAAAAGTTTTTAAGTCTATCATTTTCGAAGCACATGCTACATTAACCGTATCTCGATTAATTGTTCTGTCCTCATCAACTTAAGTGACAGTTGCCGCAAGATAAACTTGAATAAAGCCTGAAAAACAAGACCACACATGCTTTCGAAAACCAAACAGTTGTTTACGCGTTCATGCTTGTCAAATCCGAGAATCGATTTAGGTCAGTAGATGCAGATGTGTACCACTTTGTTCAAAGAATTTGATCTGAGTGAACCTTCGAGCGTATCAAAATATTAACATTTTGTCGATATGTACACATAGAGACATGTATAGCCAGTGCTGTAAATTTTACATATTGTTCTGATCTCTTTATAATATTTGCATGTCTAAATGGCAATTTAATACATGAATAATGCACAGTTGAGTGGCCTACGACTTGATCCTATAGCCTTAATCTCTAGAAAGGAAGCCGCTGCAGCTAGCAAATTGATACCCGACCATAGCAGATCGGACTATAGGAAGTAAACTGTAAGCTTACATGTAAAGTGGCTATTTCTTCTACCTTCGCCCTGACATGGTTTTGCACTCAAGTTAAACAATGGTCACTTTAACTTCCAATGACAACTCGATTTAGCTTCTCTAGTGACTTCCTCTTTCTGAGACAATCAGCTGACTCTGCATACATCACCGTCACGCGCGTAGACTCAATCAAATAATCACCGAAATTACCTGGTACGTTGCAGAATTCCACACTCGTCAAATTTCTAATTTATCAGTTTGTGATATTGTCCGTTGAAGATGCTTTTAAAAGCAAAATTCAAAACTTAAAAGGATCACTAACATGACCACATCGGATGCTTTTTTGAGAACGTTCTATATAGATAGATAGATAGAAAGATAGATGGATATAACGTCTAATTCTTTCAATGTTTGCAATAGATTGACATAAGTCTTTTCAAGTTGTGAGGCGCAACACAAGATTTGTTTGCATGGTGACAAAGGATCGCACAAATGTTCCATTTTCAATCACGCTGTTTATCGGAAATGTTTTGGAGAGTCGGCGATTATACTGTGGAGTTTACAATGCCCGTAAGCCAGGAAAAGCGTCATTTGGAGTTGACATTGACATTGTTGCAATGCATTCTCCGCACGGAAGGCTAAGGTAAATATAGGATCGACGGCATGGTGTCAATTAACTCGTTGACCTTGACTGCTTCCAGGGACACTGGTAAAAAGTAAATGCTGGATGACTAACACGGTTTCTCACTGTACAGATTAAATTTAAGCAATGGGTGGCATACACCTATTTTGCTACCAGAGGAGATGGCTACGATTTTAAAGTGCCCTGTTTCTCACAACACTCGAACCTACGCCTTAAGCTTCTTTTTAAGATTTTCGTTTACAAGCAAAGCTGCCATTGAGACGACGAAATACCTGTGGCCGTTCATGGGAGAACAGTACAAATAGAACACATCAAAAGTTTAAAGCTATCATTCCTTTAACTGGTAACCTTAAATTTTGTATTCTATCGTCGAACAACTTGCGTCCAAGTCGAAACAATGGCAATCTTCCATATTAACATACAATCACGTCTTCCTACAATGACAAAGAAGCTTGATTTATTGCGAACATCTGTTAACCTTTTCATTTTTTTTATTTTCAAAGAGAATGCATGACTTTACGTAGATAGGCAAGGCAAAGGAGAGTAATGGTACATGTTATGTTTCGGCAGGAGTTTGAGATAAGTTTAAAACTAATCAAAAAATACGCATCTCACTAATGATTTCGGGTAAATTCGACACGAAGGAATGTACTGTAAGAGTAGATTATCAAAGAGTACGTTATAGACATAAGCAATAAACTTCTACCATTCCTTTAACTAGTCACGTTAACCTTAAGTTTTGTATTCTATCGTCGAACAACTTGCGTTCAAGTCGAAACAATGGCAATCTTCCATATTAACATACAATCACGTCTTCCTACAATGACATAGAAGCTTGATTTATTGCGAACATCTGTTAACCTTTTCATTCTTTATTTTCAAAAAGAATGCATGACTTTACGTAGATAGGCAAGGCAAAGGAGAGTAATGCTACATGTTTTGTTTCCGCAGGAGTTTGAGATGAGTTTAAAACTAATCAAAAAATACGCATCTTACTCATGATTTCGGGTAAATTCGACACGAAGGAATGTACTGTAAGAGTAGATTACCAAAGAATACATTATAGACATAAACAATAAACTTCTAACACGATTGGAACTTATTTTGGCTAATTGGATGGTGAAGTTATGTTTTAAAGTCTGGAAATGTAAGCTCATCTGCTTTTCTTTTCACGTTACACACTTGTTTTTTATGGGTAATTTGTGATATTGAGACATTCAGCTATAATAGGACACCGAACAATTTTGAAAAAATTGAAAAATATAAAGATCCAATTATCCCAAATTAGTTCCGATCGTGTTTGCTTGATATTTAGCAAAACGTCATAATTTGTTGACTTTTTCGCCACAGTAACAGTAAGATGACTTTCTGAACAAGATGCACATTGAGATTATTTCTAAATCGACTTTTACGCATATATTTCTGATTTACATGAAGAAACATATTTGTCACCAATATTCATATTGATATCGCTGAAATCTCGAGCGATGGGCATTGGTTTTATTAGTTTCATGGATTGCAAACCAGTATCCCTGACAGCGATGGATTGCCAGCATGATGTGATCTTGGAATATCTGCCAAAAGTTGTGATTGGATTCATAGCGTGAAGAAACATCGATGCTCTTGTCTCTGGCATCTTTCGGATCATTCTACCCATGTCTTACACGGGAAACCCCGTGTATATGTAAAACTGATCCCTTGTCCATTGGGTAACACTCTACTGCGGTTAATGACAACAGGTATCATAGGAATTCCTTGTTTTCAATAAAGTGGGAGTCCCTTGTCATTTGCAACTTCATGTCGACCGGCAAGAATGGGGCTAAAGTCTCTGCAATGCAGTCTTGCCTAAGATTCTCTTTCTATCGAATGTCGTGCGGTGTTTGTTTTGCACCAAAATGCTAGCTTCTCGGCAACCACTAAACCCCCGACGCACTTCAGGCAAGCTTTTGTGCGTGAATAACTCTCTATTCATACTGCTGGATAATGCTTTACGAGTAAACCAGTATTGGCAAACATTTAAACGCTGACCACGAAAATCATTATTGTATTCAAACCAGGGTATTTGGGTGCTTGATGTTTTAACAAATGAGGCGTTCGTGAATAACTCTCTACTCCATCTGGTTGAATGACTGTTTATGAGTAAACCAGTATTGGCAAACATTAAAACGCTGACCACAAAACATCATTGTTTGTATTCAAACTAGAGTATTCGGTTACTGATTTTGGAGCAAATAATGAAGCTTCCATTATTAGACATGGTTCGATTACAACCCGATCATTCATCGAAAAGACGCGTTGTGTGTTTACAATCTCGTGACAGTTGTTTAATAGCGCATGTACCAAAGTTAAAGAATTTCTATCGCCTTTGATCTGTCCGACTTGTCACGAACTCTTAGCTTTGAAATTTCATATAAACCCCGAGTGACGTCATTCTGAGGTAGGATTCCTCAGTCGTTATTTTAGTTCGCCCCTCGAAACTGAGAAACTTTAGCTCTTGCTCAAAGTTTCTGGAAAGAAACTCTAACCCGTTCCCTCTATTAATGTAGAATAAAATTTCAAGGGTCAACTAGCAAAATCTGGCACCAGAGAAACAAGAAAACCAATGTTTACAGACACTTGAAATTCAAAATGGTCACCATCCCGGTGTCAACGTTTTTGGGAAAAATAAATTTTCGATTTTTACAAAACAGGTGAAAAGTTCAGTTACTCTTTGAGCTTCAGAGTGAGCCACCACAAGTGGTAAATCAATGAAGTTCTGTAAAAGTTTAAGAGTCCAAATACAGCGTATCTGTTCTGTCCCCTAGGCATTCTACCTCAAGCTGACTGGAAGTCAATAAAGCGATGAAAGTCGGGGCAAGGTTTTTTCTTGTTTCCAAGAAAACGATTATGAGCTCCAGACAAGCAAATTATCTGTAAGGCGAACCCTCTTGCAATCATAGTTTTATCAATGTCGAGAAGTGTAGGAAAAGTTAGAAAAAAAGCATTAAAAGCCCGAAAGCAAGTGTTTTTATTTAACAAGCTGGCACGTTTTGTCGCTTCATTAAAGCTTGATCGGTTGGCCAGCCTAACACACTATCTGTGCGGCCTTGTAGGGTCAATGCAAGGATTCCTTGCCTAGCGTGGTTGCAACTAGTCCCTGGTTTGTGTGCGATCCCAGTGTAACGTGACGTTCGTTAACGGCATCCTTGACCATGCTTTCCCTGACCACAGTTACTGCATGATCAATGACAATTGGTGGTAGAGCTAAACTAGTTGTGGGTAAGGTAGGGATTTCTGGCTTCGTTTAGCGTCCGGATCACTGGTCATTAGTGGTAGTAGGTTTATTGGTAACACTGGGGGTAACGGTGGGATCCCTGGACTGGGGTAAAACTTGAATCATTGGCTATGGGTAACACTGGAATCCATGACAATGGCTGAAGCTAGAATAGCTGACGGTGTGTAACACTGGAATCCCTGACTACGGGTAAAGCTTGAGTCGCTGACGATGAGTAACGCTAGAATCCCTTACTATTTGTAAAACTGGAATCTCTGTCTGAGGGTAAAACTTGAACCCCTGGCTTTGAGTAGTAGTGGAATCCCTGACTGGATGTTACACTGGAATCCCTTACTATGGGTTAAAGCAGGAATCCCTGACTTGGTGTAACACTGGAATCCCTGACTATGGGCTAAAGCAGGAATCCCTGACTGGGTGTAACACTGGAATCCCTGACTATGGGTTAAAGCAGGAATCTCTGACTGGGTGTAACACTGGAATCCTTCACTATGGGTAACACTTGAATCCCTGACAACGAGCAAAACTGAAGTTCCAAGCCGTGGTCAAAACTGTAATCCTCTACTTCAGCTGAAACTGGAAGGAATCCCAGACTATTGATAACACGGGGACCCCTCGCCTCGGGTAACACTGGAATCCCTGGTCGTTACTGAAACGACAGTTCCTGAATATTTTTGACACTGAAACGAAGATACAGTACTTATATGACACCCGTAGTATCTTGCGGTGAATTCCACTGGGATCGTGTGCACGTGGTGAAGTTAATCAGTACCTATGCTTGTGTACGACAATGGACTTCGTCAGGATTGTTAAAAGTCACGAAAATTTAAAGTTGGAGAGCACTGATCTCCAATCGTTGGCGTTCTCATGTTTCACGAGTTGGTCCTTTCACAGTAACAAATCATATATTTGTTAATAGACTATGTAACGTGTCTTCACATGAAAGATGTCTGCCAGGCGTAAACTGTCATATCCATGGATTATTTGTATTTATTTATTTATTTATTTATTTATTTATTTATTTATTTATTTATTTATGTTTGTTTATTCATTGACTTAATTCTTTATTTATTATTTTCGTGCTGTTAATATCAGTTTATGTACCGTGTAGGAAAGATTATTCTGATACAAAATTATGAATTTTGATTTTGATTTCTTATCTTGTGTCATCAGTATCTGTGTAATCTTATCAATTTTTATCTGCATTATTAATCGATATGAATTAGCCGTATCGCCGCAAGTCAGGGGATCTAATAGGGTGGACTAGAGTATGACTGACTAGCGCTTAAGCACGTTTTCCTTGAGAACGGTATTCAGGTTATGCCTCACGGCGTTTTTTACACATCATTAAGGTGAAATCAAAGCCATGCGGATTGAACAGTGACAGGTCGACTTGAATGTTTTTATCAACACTGCAGATATAATCATGATTATATTTCGTGCAAATGATGAAAATGTCACATCAGGTAATTTCTGTCTTCCGGCAACCAGTGTATATTCTGTACACGCTAACTACATTTAGAAGCATCTAAAAAATAATCGATGAAACTTTTAAAGATAAGCACACACGTTGTCAGTTGATTATTGACTCCCTGTGAAATTATCATTGACAATTTAAAATGTGTGAAAACTGCACATGTGTTCAGGGCTTGGAAAATGCAGAGTTATGTCTTCTCATGGAAGGTATATTCATCGATTCCATGCTGAAAATTTGAGCAAGGCATCTCTCACAAAGCTACTAATGATAGCACACCAATAGTAAAAGTTGAAAATAATGATTTGAATGCTGCAAGTTTGTGTATATTATTAGCCCTTAGAGCGCCAAAGTCAATTTTTGTCACCTGTACAAGGAATACCCCAGTCAATTTTTTCAGATTTTTGCCAAATTTTGATAAAAAACTGCAGCCAATGAAATGTGATGTCCATTTTGTTCAAAACTATAAACAAATCACAGGAAAATTCATAAAAAAATGGTAAAATGTGGCATTAAATTTTTTGTGGGAAAAATTACGGCACTCAAAGGGTTAAGAGTAACCTGAAAATAAGAAAGCATCGCACTTCCTAATACAAGGTCAGTTGTTGGTGCAAAGCTTTCCATTGGTGGTAGCAGCATTTCAATCAAATTGCAAAGTTGAGAAAACCGTGCACGATTAGATCGCTTGCACAATATCACAACTCTGTGAGCGCAGTTATTTCAAGGACTTCACGGGCTGAAGTGATCTACAATGACGTCACCGGGTTAGTCTGTCATACTTTTTGTCCTTTTTAAGGACAATCCAGTTTGTTAAAACTTTGCAATTTTCGGATTTCACATAGGGAAACTTTAAATTTGCGATTATACCCTTCTCAAGCCGAAAGGCGCGGAAAGGCTTAGATAACTTCGAGTATATCACATTTTGGAATTTTCAGACAATTATCGCTTTCAGTATTAAAATGACGAGAATAATTTGTACCTACAACGAATGATGACATGATCTATTTTTTTCATAAAAACATTAAACCATAAAAGGTTTAATTTCAGAGAATTTTGAAAGGTTTCAGAAAATAATTATCAAATAAATGTTGCGGTTCGTTTCTTCGAAGGTGGCCTCTGAAGTAAAAAGCTTAATTTTGCTGGACAAATCACATTGCTACAGCATTGACAGGTACATTAGCGTTAAGGAGACAATTCAGTAAGATAAATACAATTATGAAAATTTGAAAATCGTGATGAAAAAATCGACATGATTTGTGACATTAAAAGCTATTTAGTTTGTTAAGATTCTTGAAACGTGCAGTTTATATGTCGCAAATCTAATACGAGCATTCTTTATCAACACCACACTTAGCATACACAGAAGTCTGTGACACTATTGACGTAGAATTTCTAACTCTCCGTTCTGTTGTTTCTCTCCCTTGAGCCCAATAGTGATTTTATGTGTAACATGTCTCCGTGTCGCTGTACCGTACCAAAAATCAGTTCGACTGGTTTCCACGAAGAGTGCTAAATTTCATGTTTGAGTATAAGATAATTTAAATCGATATATCGCATTAAATTGCTTTCAGTTTTAAATTTCAGGACAGCAACTTGCCCACACAGAGACACATGACGCTTTGGATATTGTTCCCTGAAGTACTGACGCAATGTAAGTGATGTGTGCGTTTCGAAGTAGAAGTACTGTGTGACGTTATGAAGCTCAAACCGCCCAGAGTAGGATTCACGCGTTTGCTTGGCACTAGAAATTCGCAGAAAGATTTAACGTCAGCCTACATATGGTGTATTGGATAAAAAGTACTCGTTTTAGATTGGCTCACTGTGGAGATACACACTGCATCTCTAGTGATAATTTACAATTATAGAAACTTGTAAGCTACCTTAAGTTTAGTTTATCGTTGTGTTGGCCAGGCCTGCATGATTGGAGAAAAGAAAACACAGTATCAGTACAGTCTTACAACGCAGAAACAATGTCCTGGCATAACGTCTGCAAAAGCCACATACAGATACATCAAAGGGTGCCATACTTACCCCCACGAATTACATCGATAAACTTGTAAGCTGGTGAGCAAAATAATGGCGTGTATGTGATATTTCAAGCTTTCCATGTCCGATGCAAACGACGCAGTCAACCTTGGTAGTTGGCACGTCTTGAGAGAGACAGATACTGGTGAGTCACCGATTCGCCAGCGCAAGACACTTTTCTTCGTCTGCCGCGCTACACTATCATTTCTGATCACGACGGCTGCAACCAAGAGGGGTCACC
>LD358745.1:103155-127028 GCA_001465055.1 Ptychodera flava | reverse complement strand
TAAACAAAGAAAAAAAGAGACAAAGAAAAGAGAGGGGGAGAGAGGAAGGGAGAGAGAGAGAGAGAGAGAGAGAGAGAGAGAGAGAGAGAGAGAGAGACTTTCGGCTGACTCGCAGCGTGTTTGCAAGGTTATATCTGATTGGTCGATTATCAATTTAGGGAGTTTATTTGTATTATTTAATTGTAACGGTAAGATTCTGCCAACCAATTGGATAACAGCTTCGAAATCGCTGCAAGTCGCCCCGAGACTTTTTGATCATTTTCACCATGAAACTAAAACTTCGCCGATTGTCATTTCCAAAACCGTCTATCTTAGATATTTTCCCCAAAATAAAAACAGACGAACTCTTTGCCGAATGATGCTCATCTTTAATTACAAAATTTAAATCAACATTTAATGCAGAGCGCGAATGTCGGAGCCGTGGTTTACTTATTTGCTTGTTCGTTATTAGTGTACTTGTATTTTTAGTGAGCGACTTACTAAAGTACTCACGGGACTCGTGTTGGTGCTAACCGAGCACACACTAATATAAGGCATTATGATCAGATGAAGAATAAGTGAGGAAAACAGGAAATAATAACAGCTGTCTGCTGATATGAGACACCATTCTTGCTAAAATCTTTCAAGCATATTATAAATTCCTGTGATGTATGTGCATTTAATATGAACTGACAGGAATATCCTTTCGTTTCAAGGTACTGACATCTTTTGATGTCTACATATGGCTTACACCTTACAATGGGACAATTAAGCAAAGTAGAATAGGGCCATAGTTCCACGAAGAGGTTCAATACGCTATGAATAAAACGGTCTCCAGAGTATGCCTGTGTCTCAGGCAAATTGTGACATTCGATGTACTCCACGCAATTAATTTTCTATTTTAGGATATCGTTCTGTCAGATAAATGTGCAAATGCATTCATTTCTGAGTAAAATAGCGTATGGGAGGGTCACTGAACTTACTTCTAAACTCACTGAGTACTATAATAGTCAAATACCAAATGTATAGGCTTTGAAAAGAGGCATTTTTGTGTAGTACGGAAACATGTATGTGGATCCTAAGGACAAGAATTCTAAAGGTATGTAAACGTTGACATGCGAGACTTTCCACTGACATTATCCATGTTCGTAAAACGAACTCGTTTTTTCCGTTTCTATACCATTTTAATGAAGTGTACTGGAACTTTCTCGATGTTAATACAGCTTGACGTGCTCCGTTTCTTTCCTTCCAATGTAAACTGCACAGGATGACAAAGTTCTCGAATCGGAAAGTCATACTAATGTTTTTGATGCACAGCCCTGTCCCTTCAAGAAAGTTACATCCGCATCTTTGTAAATATACAACGTTGCCCTGGCAACCACTCTGCTCTATAAATGCAAGGTACTCTTCTTTCCGGTTCAGTGGTTCACCGTTCGACTATCGTCTGCCATGCGACCAGATGGGTGAATGAACCCTCGTTGTCACATCGACCCAGATTCATGATGTAGCGCTTAAACCCACCATATTACCAGAATAATCATGAGCAAGAACCTTGAACCAGGGATCCGTAAGTTTACAAACCAAAAGCGAAGCGGTGTACACTTCTTAATTTAGGCCTCCGAGCGACCTGATATTGTGTACACAGTCGAGTAATGAAGGTCTCCCATTAGAGATAAGAACTAATTGATATTGCAAGTAAAATGTATGAGAAAGCTCAACTCTGGCTTATATCAACATTAAAGCCCAAGGCTGTCTTTTGTGTTTCGCTAATTATCAGAGTTTGGCAGAGAGGGTCTTACAGAAATACAGTCGCCTTATGCGTGAAAGTCGAACATCCATTTCACTCTCGGGGGCTGGGCAACGGACTTTATTACATGCCTCGTATTCGAGAAGACATTCGTCTTTTAAATATTTGTTCAGTGCAAACATTAACATTACTCAAAGAATCGCATGTTTATTACAATGGAAAAAACTCGTGCATCGTATACCGTCTGGAGAGAGAGAGAGAGAGAGAGAGAGAGAGAGAGAGAGTGTGTGTGTGTTAGTCAGTCAGTCGTTAGGTTCAGACGATGGCGACAGTACCCTGATTCCAATTAATGATTTTGCGACAGTGAGGGCAATAATGCGATATGTAGTCTGCCAGAGTGAATGTGTTCTTTTGTGTTTAAGGCGACTGGCTGTAATTTCAAGTATTTAATTAAGTGAAGAGACGCCAGTTTAAAGTGTGCCACTGATCTTGATTCCATTTTCAAAGAGAATTGTAACATCTGGAGGGCAGCTCTATGACAGGTGTGGTTGTTTTTCAAATGATCATTTTTGATTATTGAAATTGCTGGCATACTGTATATATTTACTCTTACAAAACATTTTAAGGGTTAATGGCAGTAAGTTGAAGGCCTGTACTTTCTTTGTTTTAAATATCACATCTTCCACTGCCGTAGCATAACCTTTGTTAAAATCGTCAGCATTTACTTATAGCGGGTACATTACTGTCCTTTGTTCGTATTTATGTCTTTTATCCATTAGTAAGCCCACACACAGAGCCAAAATTGAATGGCCCAAATATATTGTTGTTTGGATTTTTTACTAAAGTTTCTTGGGAGATTATCAGGAAATCAGCAATAAATTCAATTTTCTTTGGAATTGGTATTTTCTCCGTTACGTCTTCACTGAAATTCAGGCAATCCCCCTCCCTACATTTTCATACCCACCGTGACCTTTTGAACCCCAGCTTGCGCCCTTTATTTCAGATAATATACGCAAAATTTGAAATGTTTTAGATGCTTTAAATTATCGTGTTCATATCTTCAGAGTCCCCGAGGATGTACTTCATTGTCAGAGTCTCAAAGATAGGCTTGGATTATATTGCACCGTTATCAACTCATGACTATTTTGGAGTTTCTGCTTTCAGGATGTTGGATTGTTACCGTTTTCTGTTCATTCCCATAGACCATGTCTGCCATGAGGGTTGTTGAAGTCTGCTTCTTATTGCCTGGGGATATCTTCGATTAGACAGTGTACATATCAAGGAATGTGAATACAGCCATTATTGGATTTCCAGCATTGAATAACTAAATTTGATTCGCCCTAGCCTGGCGAGACAAATTCACGATGGCCTTGTAGAATATTTAGAATAAAGACATATTTGCAGATGTATCTGCCAAGCAATAGTCTACACGTCCTTGAATGGGTTGGTGGGCGTACAATGTAGGCGTCGCCATTAACCGCCTCTAGTGTTTGAATTTCGGCTGTGCAGATTCCACCAGAAAATGTCAGTCAAAGTCGAAATGGTATCGTGAAAAGCACCGCCACATTTCTTCCATTGCTCTGTGTTTTATTAAATTTATGTTGGTGACGATAACGTTACTTGTAACAAAATGAATTCTGTTCCATCCTGACGTCATAAGGTTTGTCCAGTTCGGCAATCTTTAATGCGTGACTCATGCCTGCTGTCCTGACAGATTCGACCGACTTACACAAACTTAAAGGTGTAACTCCACTACCTCATTTCTGTGGCATTAGATCATTGCGATCTAAAGGACAGAACTAAAGGACAGCTCAGAGTATCACAATTCACTGCATATTGAAGATCTTCCCCGAGGCCTGAGTTGAAGGATTATTTTGGTGCATTGTTCAAAGCCGGCCGTGATGTTGAATTCGTGTTCCTAATCGTTTCTAACGATGTCCGCGGAATTATCATCCTTCGTATGTGGTAAGCTGCCGTAAGATATACCATAGCTTGTTTAATGTCACTTATCATTCAAAAAGTGTTCAAAGAACTATTTGGTGTGTCATATCTTTGGAAAGATTCAGTCAACTCCTAATCTCATTAAGAAAGTTCAATTGGTGATGCGCGTATTCTTATTATGACCGACGGCCGAGTACTGCTCAATGAATGATTGTAAAAGTTTCTTAGCATTTCGATACGCTGAAGAAATTGTTCAATTACCGTACTTAAAAGCATCACTTTCATTGTTTCTAAGACCATCCCAGAAATTTTAAAGGTAGCTTTCAAGGCAGTTTCTGCCCAAAAAAAGATTGTCCCAAGAATTTTACCGAAAAGACGCTCTCTGTGGACAACATTGAAAATATCATCAGAAAATCCCTGTTGAAAACCCCTGAGAGATTTAGTTTAAGTTGCAGGTCAGGGTTAGTACCGATATTCGTAATGTTGTTTACAGATTACCTAGATAGGAGTATCCTTTTGTCTAGATTTTAAAGTCCATGTGGTGAAAGAAAAACTCAATTTTCTCGTGGACCCTGAAGCGTCAGAGGATTTATGATTTGCCTTGAAAATAGGAAAACACTTTTCCCATGACAGTGTCGACGTCTTACATTCCTGTTACCAAGGCGACAAACTTGACGCATTTTCTGTGGGTCTATTCCCGTTGACACTGTGCTAAAGCCGAATTCACGACAACTTATGACTTTGTGCGGTAGAATTTCTTATGATGGTAGCACTCTGGCGCCAAGTTCCTGTTTATGACGGGCCGTGTGCGTGACTTGGCGCGCCTATTCCCCTGCCGAGCAATAAAATGCTGATAAACGTCACAAGACATACTCTCACTGTCCAACAATTATATTGGCATACAATTTTGCATTGCTCTACCTCTCCATCTCATTCGCTTCTCTTATTCAATTACATTTAGAAGCTTTTCGCGTTTCGTTGTAAGATGCCTATCAAATTAAGTCATCTCTGTAAAAGAAAAATATCAGAAGCTTTTTTTCAGTAAACGCAATAATGCTGAAGACATTCAAATATCGTTGTAAAGACAGCCTTGTTTCAGTGATTTTTGTGTAATGTCCCCATCATTATCTTGGATGCATCTGTTTAATGCAGCGGCAGCATTCTCTTGCTTCCCGAGGCATTACAATCAGCGCTTAAACACGGAAGCTGATGGTAAACCCTTCATGCATGGTTAGCATTCAGGGCCAATTTGAATCAATACATGATGGTGTACTCGTATCGAGTAAAGGTACTTATAAGTGCTTAAGTGCATCTTTTCCCTTCATAACTAAAAAAATTGTTTCCAAGTTAAGCATGCCTTCTTTCAACACTGGAGGGTTCATAAGGATAGTTCCCATGTTTTCAGATAAGCTCAGTATTATACACAGCCTATACGGGTTTGTCGGCCATGGTTGTACGGCAGAAAGAACAAGGATCTAGGCGGGTTTGTCAGATTCTGAAATACGCGTACGACTGATATCGAGATCAACAAATCCACACCAAGGCTTTACATGTTTATCATAAGACCCCGGCGGACCTTTTACGCTTTAATAGTCATCATATAGGCATTAGCATTTGTGGGAAGACAGCGAAAGAGAAACTGTACAGTTCAAAACTCTGCAATAAATGAACAAGTCTCACTTCGTGGTTTTACACAGCTTTTGCATTGTTTCGAAGATTGATTTTTAAAACCGAACACCCACCAGATAGCTATGTAGCTATAGCAACAGGCGTTTAATTTTTCGCGCACTCGGTATATTCTATTTTGGTGGCGGTGTGATCGTACAGCAAATCCCCCTGAAATACGCGGACCTGTCTGCAACATTTCATGCGATGCTAATACATTTGTATCTCAGGTATGTGGTAGTCAGTTTCTCGTGCCAATTAAAAAATCGTTCACGATCATGGAAACGTTGCAGCAACGTCCCCAGTTCAATCATCAATTTCTAGTTCTTTCGAGATTCTTATCTAGCATCGCTCCGAAATATCTTGTTATTGTTTTTGCATCAATCTGTCATTCCATTTTCGAAGCCGAATATTCATTCATCTTTGCCATTTGTACAAAAAGTCTACAAGATAACATGTATATTCTGCAACATCTATCATACAAGTGCGTGTTATTTGAATCTGATCCAATCTCCTTCCCAAAACCCCATTAACTGTATTTTTTTTTACATTTTACTTACTGATAATTACCATCCAATCTTTGGAGGGATGTTTTTAATTCCTGTTCTTAAGCCATATTGTCTTTGAAAATGTCACTACTTCCATCCTTGGTGATAGATTTGGTCAATTAAATTAGGGCGCTTACATTGTATGTTTGCGGAGGCCTTATTTGAGTTGCAATCGGAATTTTTTTTGCTGTTAAAATCTAAGTTGGGCGTTCGGCGCCAATACTGCAGTCACTCTTCGCATTTTTACTGATAAGTTGCATTGAATTTTAAATTATCTCATCAAAAAAAAAAAAACAACAATGCAAAAAGATACAGCTTTGATGGGGCTTTGATAAATAGCGATCATGTGACTTGACAGGTGATCTAAACGATTTGTAAAAAAATTGCGAAACTGGTGACATGCTCAGGAACTTGAAAATTTACTGCAAAATGATCAGAAGCGGCAAATAATATCGACGATTTGATCATTTACTGTGAGAATAGGTGCGTTTACTGCCTCAATGCCTTTATATGAGATACAACTGCTGTCTGTATACGCATTGTCAATATAGCTTGACATGCGTAATGGTTATTCATTTTTAATTGGCTAAATCCACCTTCGAATATATTTCAAAATTTTAGCAATGTTATCTAATGGTCTACTGGTTTATTTTGTTATTTTGAATCTTGTCGAGGAAATCGAGGTTTCATGATTTCGTTTTGTGCGAAATGAAAATCGAAAATTAATTTTTCATTTCATTAGCGCAGTTGCCGTCTAGAATTCCATGCATTGTAAATATTCAGCTGATTCGTCTCCTTTGCGGTGATCCATCATTTTTATTTCTCGATTATTCAAGTCGATTGTTTAAAGTATAAAAAATTGATAGTTGAACGAAAGGGATGAATCACTGTCCTACAGATTCTGCTAAAGTCAGTCATCTGTAGAAATGCACATGACTGGTGAAGTTTTGTAACAAACACCAAAATAAAAACTAACAATCCTTGTCGACTCGAAAGCCACTTAAAATGGTCCTGCGAAATACATATCTAGACTGTCGACAGTTTCTTTGCCTTTTCTGTCTCTAATTGCTGTTGTCTCTCGCACATACGACAGTGGGGGAATCGCAAGCGTAGCGAAGAAGGCGAGAGCTGGGCATTCCGAAAGCATACGTTACGACACTCGCTGCAGGCGCCTTCGGCATTACACTTGCGATTCCCCCTCCCACCATCGTATGTGCGAGAGACTAAACCAATAAGAGACAGAAAAAGCACAAGGGACTGTCGACAGTCTAATGCATATCGCTCAGACTAGCGTCCTTGAAAGAGGTATCAAACCTGTGTTCAGTAACTCATTCGCAAGAGTTCTTTCAATACGTTTTTGTTAATCTTGATAAAGTGTAGCGCTGGCCTTTTCTCTGAATTAAATAAAAGGTTTCTGATCAGAGGATTAAGATAGACGGTGCATTACCATGGAAACCACAGGTCCTATGACGAAACGAGTGATTACTACTATATTACCGAAAGTTATGTGGTTTGTGTGTTTCCGTGCGTGCGTGAGAGGGACAGAGACAGACAAACAGGCAGACACTGACAGATTGTATACAAAATAGAATCGGTCAGAAGTTGAACAAAATAGGCAATCTATTGTATAATTAGGCAGTAAAGCACATCCGGCGATGGTATACCACGAGATTTTGACCACTTCACTACATGTATGCACGAGCGATAACAAGTGCGTATATAAAGTGAACTGGTCAAAAACGAGTGGTGTACTGTCGCTGAGTGTGATTTATTGCAATTATATCGGAACAGTATATTGAAATTTTGGCGTGGAAAGTCCAAAAATGATCTTTGCGCTTGCCGAGAGCTCGTGCGTGCGCCAAACGTGCTATATCGCGAATATGCCACGGTTCTTTTCACGTCTCGACCAATCAGATCGCTGTATATGCGCGATATGTCAGTATACTGGTACGGTATGGAGAATAATATGGATGTAGAATCGGTCAGAAATTGAAAAAAATACGCGGCAGAATAGTGTCTATTAGGATAATAGAGACATATCTAGAGCAACAAGTGTTCATAGTCCACCATCATCGAAATAATTACTTCTGAAGAACAATACATTCAAAATTCCACAAATGCAGCAATATTCCCCAAGAGACTATCTTCCTTTGTCAGAGCTATAATCAGACGAGAAATGCAATATACGCTTTATCTTCCATGCGATAATATCGAGGACAGTAGCGTTGATAATACTAATAGCTCTATTTGTATTGAAATGTAATGAATCTAATTAGACGAAGTATCTACACGAATGACCTTTACTCAGTCCGAATTAGTCACTAAACGTATGCTACATTTTCAATACACATCAGAAAGATGAACTACCTTCTCCAGAATATCAATTAAAATACCCTATCTTGAATTTAACACATGGCACATAGTTCTGCGAGGTCGAATACCTTGAATTGCATTGCACATAAATGTCATTGCACTCCATGTAAATGCTTTAATTCTTGTACTGAAGAGGTACATTTTTACCATGAAAATAAAAAAACGTAATTATTTTTATTCAAAGTTCGAAAGATAAATTTTCATCTGGCGTCATGATTCCACAGAACAACTTTGACAAGTAACAATTCTCTGTCTGTCTGTCTGTCTGTCTGTCTGTCTGTTTGCGTATGTACTAGTATGTATGTATATATGTATGTATGTATGTATGTATGTATGTATGTATGTATGTATGTATGTATGTATGTATGTATGTATGTATGTATGTAATCCGATAGCTTTCCTGAGTACAATTTTGATGATAAAAATTAAATCAACAGCAAAATAATCAAACCACGCAAAGGCAAAGTAAAGGACAAAATGAGAATAGAGAAAGGATTTTGTGAGCTGGTTGAGGACTTGTCAAGTGTTGTTTTGCAGCACGCTAAATTTCCAGCTAAAACATGATATGTATGCCTTCTACAGCTTCTGCCGCAAGAGGTGAACGAAAACAAATTATTAAAAGTATTTGTAAACTCCTCCTACGTGCCCCTTGTGTATGTACTGAACGATAGTAGCGAATTTGTATGCAGCTGCAGATATCTAAATATCTGTCTCCTGATACTGCATACCTTTGAGATTTCTCCTAGAGATGTCGACGGGTACTCCTCGTTTGATAAGCAGCTGTTTCTTGTCTCGGATCAACCTTGGCGTTGCGTACGCTCTCTTGTGATGAGTGCATGGAATGCGACGTGAATATTTAGATATCCTACATGGTGCGTAGCTGATCCATTGACTAACATTGATAAGAGTTTCACGGAAAACATGGCTAGCTACCGTGATCGTACATACTCGGATTGCCGAGGAAGGAAATTATTCGATATTTTAGGTTGCATGGCAAAATCACACAAAAATATTTAGCTTTACCGGCAATGTAGCCACAAAATGTGATTTAAATTAAACTGACAAACACTAATAAAAGACGTAATCATATTAATTGATGAATTGACAAATTATCTTTAAAGTTATTATAGAATGGTAAAATTAAAGTTTCCATAGAACACTATAGAGTGTAGAACTGTTGTAGTACATTTTCAAATCAAAACAAAGTGGCATTTACTCACTACCGCTGCGGGCACTGGAAAGATTGGATTTTACGAAAATGCAAAATTCAGCGATAGTTCACGTACTAGGAATGTAAAGTTCAAAGATTAATACCAGCAAGACCCAGTTCTGTACTGTAAAGCTTGCGTTGCTTGCCTTATCATAGCAAATATAGCTCTGTTGTTGTTCTTTGGGGAAAACAGTATTTCCATGGCGAATGTTCACACGCTTTCAGAATGGTCCTGTGAGTTCTGTAGTTGTTTGTATTCCGTCGAGCGGTTAATGTCCAAGTTATTGGTACTCGACACGTTCAGGTCAGGCCGCAAATGAGTCTGTTGAATGCCCGGCTGCAAGGTGACCCTGACGTGACCGTGGACGTACACAGCCGTAGGGTGAGCTCTGCTTCCGCTGATTGGGCACGACGAAACCCGAGTCAAATTGGCCGAGGGTTGACGAAGCTGTTGCTGCTGTTGGACCAGCATTATCTGCAATGATAAAGCAAATGGCATGATTTGAGCCATGGTAACTCACGAAGGAAAAGTTTCACTCATGCATTAAGCAGGTGAATTGAAGGAGCGGTGCAAATCCGCGTGTATAAAAAACAACGCTTCACAGACGAAAGAGCTCACTTTCGTTAAGGTAGAACGGGCCTCGGGGAAAGATATTCAGACTCTCAAATTTCTACAATTCTTTTCTGATTCTCCACTTGTGGGTGCTCATTTTAAAGCTTTTGGAGAAATAAAAACTTTCACCGTCTTACTTTTTTCGACAACCCAAAATTTAATTTTTCCCTATAGAGTTAAAATAGGGATGGCGGCCATTTTTAATTTCAAATAGACGCAAAATGTTGGGTAATTTGTTTCACTAGTTCCAAACTTTGTACTGCGCCCCCGATTTTTATTGTTGATTTGGTGAAAGAATGGATGAAACTTTCATTTAAGAAAATTTTAGGAAAAGTTTAAGTCTTTCACTTTCGAGGCGCATACTACCTTACATTTGTAGAATGTTAATGCTGCCAAGGTAATGTTTTCCCAGGGGCGATGTACGTAGTTCTTGCCGCCGTTTTTACCATTTGGGACTGTTCTAATCCAATATCAGTCTGGGATTTCGCCCGATGTTTAACTGCAAGGGTTATCTGTATCTTTGTGAATACAGTATATAAAAACGTTAGATTCCTCAAGGCAGAAGACAAATCCCATGTTTGGCGACATACCTGCCTCTCACCAACGCCACAGCAGTATAGAAAAGCAGCTATACAGGACACGATGAGAACAGCCAACGCAACCAGTTCTACCAGAACGTAAAGGACAAGGCCGCCACTTCTATACAGGAGAATTACTTTAGATTCCCAATACGCACCAATTGCCGACAGTATCATGGAAAGCATGGCGCATACAATTACCAATATGTTCATCAGGAAAAATAAGAGGGACTGTGAAGAATAAAAATAAGCAGCTGTGCTTAGCTGTTACAGATGCATTTGAGCATTCACAAATTATCTAGCTAGATAAGTAATTTATCTGCACTACTTCCAGTTCGTATCGCCTTTAGCTATTAGCTTGCAACTTTTATGAAGCACGAACCATTTATCCTTCAGATCACATTCATATTTACAGCCCTGTGAACAGTTTGTATCGATAGCATCGATAAATCTTCCATGTGTATCCTGTCTTCCTTTTTTCACTTTGATCACACAGCATAGCTAATTATATTAATGTAGCATGTCTCACCGGCATAGTACGTGTATGTGACCATGCAGGGGAAGAGTAAAAATCAAAGTATGTTATGTGGCTTTTGAAACGTTTCCATCGATCCCGACAATTGCAAAACCTGCTCCCAATAATTAGCAGAGAGAATATTTCACGACGGAAAACATAGACGGATAAAATGACTGACACAAGATTGATAGACGCGACGACGCAAATGCAGAAATAAACTTAATATATTAAAGAAGATTATAGATTGTACAATTTGAATGTACGGCATAAAGCACTTATTAGAGTTTGGACTGAGATATTTGCTATATCTCAAAACTCTGTATTATTAGGTTCATGGTTTGATTATTTCTTGTTTCCTTTTCTTCCATCAACACTGTCTATGGATTGTATCAAAACCTACACCTGCCACTAGGTTGACACGCTGGTTACCCTGGGGCTTTACTTGTGATTGTTTCTCCCGGGTCAATAATCAGTTTTAAAAAATCGGTCGGACAATCTTACATTTTGCTGTTGAAATATTAAGACAGGTATAGTGTACGCCTTGCAGGGATCGTAAAATGTCACAAGACCTCAGCCGACGATTCTAGTTTGTCAACAAATAATTGGATCGTTCTTGTATGACTTATCTGTACAGAGTCACATTTCTATTTGGTATAGAATGCGCCTCGGGCACGAGATATCGTGACTCTCCGATTTTCACGATGGTCCACTGCTTATGGGGTTCATTTTAAAACCCTCGGAGTGAGAACAATTTTCAACATCTTATACGCTGTTGCTTTTTTAAAATCGAAAATTAAATTTTTCCGCACAGAGTTAATACAGGTACGGTGGCCATTTTGAATTTAAATCCTGGTAAATGTTATTTTGTTTCTCTATTGCCAAAGTTTGCGCAGTGACCCCAGATGTATATTCTTGATTCTGAAAAAGAATGCTTAATTGAGGAAAGTTTTGGCAAAAGTTCAAGTCTTTCACTTGGAGTCGCATACTACCTTAATCACATTCGTTTATAATGATGACTTCAGCATTCTTGCGTGATAGTATAAATGAAATAAGTTTAACACAGTAAAAACAATCAGCATCCCGTTTTCTAAAATCACCTTTTTCGACGCGACAAAGTTGATATCGCAAAATCTATGAATATCTAGACCATTCAACGTGATCCTTTTTCTGTACATAAAATGGGCATCAATGTCATTCTATTTAAAATCTTTCAAATTACAATCGTTCTAAAGGTGTGCCATTATATCAAACTGAAGCGTGATAGTGAATGGTGCCAGAAGATAAGCCTCTGTTATTCTCGGATCGATATGCGTTTATATGAGTCTGCATCGAGATATGTTTCATACTGTGTCAATTATAGAAATGGAATATTTTTAAGCAATGATAAACGAAATTCATTTTTATGCAAGCAATACCTTTCGGCGATTGTTGGAAGTTCTACCATCACTATTTGGGACTACCAGCCAAATGTTTCTACGAAAGATTTGATCAATGGCATTAATAATAGATTAACATGACAAACGATTCCGACAAAAGTACCGAATCCGTAACTTCCCTTGTGTGTGTGTCGCTTTGGGAAGAACAAATATCGATTAGACAAGATTTGCATACGTCTAGTCGTCGTGGATGTCAAAGTTGATGGTTGCATACGTAATGAAATGTTTACAACAGTCAGAACCATCTCCGGTTCATCTTTGCTTCCCTGCTGTATGTATTTGTTGCATTGTTCAACTGATGATTGCAGTGCAACTTTGACGTCAAACGGCTCTGGTATGTCGCAGGTCCAAATCATGTGTGTTATCATCTGGACCGTCGAATGATAAGGTTAAAAATAGGTTTGTCAATTACTTGAACAGACTCACAGACTGAAACTTCACATTTAGACGAATTTCATATATTAGTCTAGATACAGCCATACCTAAATTCCACTATGATATAATTTTCCCGGTTTTTATTTGTTCAATCAAAATATAATTTTTCCCGGTTTTTATTTGTTCAATCAAAATATAATTTTTCCTGGTTTTTATTTGTTCAATCAAATACTTGTCCTGCGTTTAAACATTCGAACTACACTCTACTTACCATCAGTATGGACATAGTATCTCTACGGTCAAACTTTCTGTCACGGGATAATTTAAAGAATTACCGACAGATTACAGTGAACGAACAATGGTTTCTAACCAAAACAGATCTTGAGAAAGATCCAGCCAGATTCATTAAAAAAATTGTCCATTCAAGGTACCCAATCCTCAGACCTGAAGAAAATGCCATTTTATGCAACACTGGTGCACAAACGTGGACGTAGCTATTCTTTTTAATATCAACATATTTATTGCTGTGTCAGCTACATGTGTTTATTGCGTGAAAGGGGTAAACTGAAAACAATTATAATATTCATCCCGAAAGAATTAAGCTTGTTTTAAGACATTGGAACAACACTATAGCTTTTAGACAAAACGAGACAAAAACAAAAGGACAGCCAATTTAAAGTGATATGGGCTAAGAGTGTGTGTTCAGAATTTGGACAGCAACGCCACTAGCGTCAGTCAAAAATCCTCTAGTATAGCTTAGTGAAGTCGAAGTTTCGATCAAACTGTGCCACCCCACGGAAAGTTTGTTTTGTCCTGATTTCCATCAATGACAGTACTACGTGTGTTCTTCATGGAATAGTGTTTATATACAGTCTTGGTATATCCAGGCTCAACATTGCAGAACAATAATAAAGACTGTGACATTATCAATATAATAGCATCTAGTAGTCAAAAACAGGCATGCCGAAGATGAATTTATCAATTTTATGACTCAACAACAGTCATTATATGTCACTATCAAAAATCCTATTAAAAATACCTTTATTTACATTTATGCCTGGTGAGATTGTGCAAGTTATCCAGTTTGGGAATGAAGCGTAGACTTGCAACTCGGTTCACTGTAAGAAGGCTAAAAGTTCCTCTTGAGTACAGTTCCTAATGAAATTAGGTTGGTCACGTGACCGTGCAGTACGCTAAGCTTAGATTAACAATGATTTCGTGATGCATGCTGCACGGTGAAAGTCTGAGTGGTTGAAGAACTGCGTAGTCTGTGTTTCGAGTTCCGGTTGCCAGGCAACGACCACGAACACGAGAAAAAGGAGATGCGCGAGTCGCCGGCGAGTAATCAATGCACATGGAGGCGTCAGTTTGTACGGAGAGCCATGACACATGCATGAAAACCCTTTTTCATCGCTTCAGTCAGTTCCTTAATGCATTGTAACGGAACATAAGACATATTCCCTCTGTCTTTCACAAGTTGTCAAAATCATTTCAGGGAGTTCTCATTGCGTGTAGTGAAATACGACCTACTGATCAGGAGAATAGGAGTTATTTTGAGACTGAAAGTTCATTAAGAAGCAAATATTAAGATTTACATGTAAAATACATCATAGTCATTGAAGCAACATTAAAGCTTTACAATGTGTTGACACAAAAGTAAAAACGGCTGCAATGACGAGAATATTAACACATCTATTCGAAGAGTAAACATTTTAATGTAACTTCATTCATCTCTACAGTAGATTTTAATCAGGTTCGTGAATTATATCGAGTATTAAACCTATAACCCATAAAGCGAGCCTGCAACAGAATTGAACTGGATGTAATCATATTGTTCAAATTCACTTTTCTAGTGAATAAAAGTACATTGAAGGCTATTCTCCCTGGTGAATCCATCTTCAATCAACTTTCATATATTGGTAGCTTGACGGTGAATGCTACAGGTACAAAAACGGAACGCGAGTTCTATCACTTCAATGTTATTCTAATATGCCATATCTGCTTAGAATTTATCATCCTGTAGGATTTTCCACAATGTCATAGCGTTCAAAAACAATGACGTCGAAATGCTTGCTAAGGTTTGCCTCATGAAACTCCTCAACTTAAGTTTCAGTCTTTCGAGTAAACTGATGTTATGTTTACTTTGAATGGATGAGAGTCTTGTCTTTCTGCAAACTGTTTGAAAAAAAGCCTACATGAAAGTGTAATTGCCATCGGTTTTACTTCAGTTGCCTACATCAGCGAAGTTTTCAACCCTGTAGCTGTTGACAAAATAACGAATGTTAGGCCACAAATGATCACAGCTCCCCGCACTTAAGTAGACGCATCGACATTTTGCAGAGAGCAATTATGATGATTCTATTTGACATTTCTTTGATATTTTAAGTCTTCTTTAGGTAAGACTTTTCACTGATGACACACACACTGTGAGGCACGATTTAATGATTTGGCCTAACAGTATGCGTCTTGCATAACTCTTTTCGGCCAAATGATCAAGCTTTGACTGTCGTATCGTTAAAAGGTTATAATGCTATGTATCTTTTCAATTCTGCGCTCATAATTATGCAAATATCAGTACTATATAAATATTAAAGTAAAACAAGACTGGAAGATGATGACTATAATGATAATGGTGATGATGATGATGGTGGTGGTGGTGATGATGATGGTGATGAGAGGGAGGAGGAGGAGGAGGAGGAGGAAGTACTAAGGAGAATGAAGGCAGAATATCTTGACGATAGCGATGATTTTTATCACGATGGTGACGGTTTTGGATGAGAGAATAGCCGAACAATAGCGCAACGATCGACATTGGCAACTTTACTGTTAATAATGGTATACGATATAACTGCAATGAGTTTTTTCATTACATTCAGCGACAGGTAGTGATCATATTGCATTTAATAATCAAAGTATTCAAATCCATAGGAAACCCTGCCTTATCAGATCAATGCAGAGAATAGAATTTTTAAATGAAAATATGATGTGAGTCAATGGCTCTGGCGTACATTGGTTTGTTGTGAAAAAGGGTTCTTCTTCTCATTAGCTTGAAACAAAATTATAATGGTTTGTCACGCGCCAGGAACCCCAGACTAAAACTAGATCAGGCATTCGAAATAATAAATAAATAAGTAACACAGAGAAAAAAACTAAACATATATTCTTCTTCAGTCTAATTTAAGTAATTATAAGGATGTAACCTGAAACTTAAGTATTGCTCACGGTCTATTGTATCTGATAAATTGATAACGTACTTTTTCTTGCCGTTGATATCGGGTTTAAAATTGATATGAAATACGATATGATGATCACGTCGATCCGATTAGCGCATCTCCAGTGATGAATGGACTGATATCAATAATTACGTTCTCATTTTACTGAAATCCGTTTTCAATGCTTAAGTTAAGTAAACGCGATGGGTAATCTCTGTAACCAGGGTGAATTCTGCGGTGAACTGAAAGCCGACATATAACGGAAGATGAAGTAAAAAAGTACGGAGCAAGACCTAGAAAGTGATGTTAGTGTTACACAATATCATGTTTGGAGACATCATATGGTGCATCCATTGAAGCAAGTCTGGATCTGTCCAGAGAAAGAAACAATCAGTACTTCATGAATATGTTCATGGCTCATGCCACAAAGGTTTCCATGGTAAGGTCACGAATATCTTCACTCGCGCGTACACTCTCACAGCAGACGACAACAACAAACAGACGATAGATGCATGAAATGATTACAATAGCAGTGCATTGCAGTGAAACTTTGAGCAGATGGCATGGAAAAACTGTGAGCATACGGAATAATAGAAGCGCGACATCTTGTATGCTTCAAAAGCACGGTTTAAAAGCCAGCATATCCCCGTGAGATTGTGAAGTTGAGTAAAGAAGAGATAATTTTACTTTCGAACGTCTCAGATTACTTTACCATAGATTCCACTTTTTCACCCTTTGACATCAGTATACCACTAACTCCAGTGACGATCGCCTTGAGAAAGAAAGAAAAAACGAGATCGATATCAGAAATATTATCACCGAAAAGAGCACGCCGCCATTTTTTCGCTATTCAAATAAAATTAATAATGCCGCTCCTTTTGAATCCTGACTTGTCAGGTCTGTGATATTGTCAGGTCATGTGATATTAGAACATTACCTTGAGTGTGGATAAGATACAATTTTCACACTAAATAATTTGTCTTCACAATCTCCTCCACCATTCTCAAAAATTGGATGAAAACAGCAAGACGATTGGCAAAGTGCCATTTCCAGTTACCATGGTAACCAGAAAGATGTCTGATGCAGAACAAGCCTTGAAATTCTAAAGGGGTGACCCCTTCAAGTCAAGACTTCAAAACAAACCCTCATGGCATTTTATTCATCAAAATAGCCAGATCCGAAACTTAATTGACTGTGGATTTTCAAAACATCCATTGGTAAGAAGAATAAAACAGTGAAAGTGTTATTATCTTCAAGATTATACGAATGACTTATGGAATCATCAGTTTTAGTCCCCTTATACAACGTGGTCTCCACTGAGGTCTAATGCTTGATAGATTGTATTTTTCTCAAATATATTATCAATGTTTTCGCAAAAACAAAAGCTGTGTCTTCCATATCCTAAACTACTATTCGTTACCTTCACAAACGGTATGCATTTTTTACGAGGACATTCGATTCAAAAGTATATGTAAAATTAAATTATCTCAAGCTATTTTAGCGATGACATTTCAGAAATGTTTGCGCTTAAAAAGATAGCCATTACTGAAAAACAGCGATTTCAGATGTCACGTTCAAGAACATCCGATTGTGTTACATGTAGCTGTTATAAGTTTCAAAGACAACCTGATGATATTATTTAGTTCTACCACACTTGTTCTTACTTCGGCGTAGAAAGCAAAGGTACATCGCAGAAGCCGCAAACACATTTATATTGACTCCAAATATTGTTGTTTTAATATAGTTCTGTGATTGTCAATAAATATTAATTGGCCAGAGGCTCGTGTCTCAAATCAACCCCAATCGACGGTAAAGCGTTCGTGTGCAAATATCAAACACTGAGCAAATTCCCACAGTACCTCGAGAGATAATTTGGCATACTCTCCCTATATGTCCTTCCTGCCACCCATTTTATGTTGAATGAAGCTTTTGCCACCCGGGAAAAATATCAAATTTACCAAATTACTGAGATAATCATCGGTACTGTTCGTTCGCTAATCATGCCTTCGTTGAATCGTTTGACTGTCGCGCATCGTCGCACACAATTTACAATTACAAGGAATAGCTGCAGTCTGTTAGGTCACCCGGACGATTGAATGTAAAGTTTCATCAATCTCCTTCGATCTGGAAATTTATTTTTTACCTACCCCAAGGCTTGTTATTAACGAACCTACTAGTATGTCGGCGGTTTAGTGGATATCGTCTTTAAATGTTCAAGTCTCATGTGCAACAGACAACCGTATTTTCTGTAATTGCTGATCCAACACAAGTGTAAATTCTTTGTGTCTTTATGAGCGCAAATACGTCTGCCTATCGGAGCGATCGTGTGACAAATTATTTGACGGTCTTTTCATAAGTGAAATATTTTGAAGGCTAGAACAATTTCAATTTTCAGAATTTCTCAGCTCCTATTATCAAAGGAAACGACCAGAAGTAATTTCATTTGGTTGGGGAGGAAACGGGGCATGACAAAATATTTTCATAACCAAGCGGGGATGCCACATTATTTTACTTCAAGCAAATTGGACGAAAGCTGCCTTCTATCTCAAAGGAGCTCTGATGTAAACTCTCTCTCAAATTGTCCCGCGGCGTTTTTACATGAGCGAATGAACACCACATTCGATAATGAGCCACGCAGGACATTAGCAAGTGTATGAGCAAGTTCTGTCCAATGCAATTACAGAAATGAATATATATGATATTTGGCGGAAGAAGCCATAGATTCTACTGCCTGGAATGTACTTACCCACTAATAATGAATCGAAACGTTGTGTGTTGACATAATATCGACATTATAGCAAACATAAACCTTCGAATATCTACTCTATGTTCTAACTTAAGCGAAACGGGGGAATTCTGATGATAAGTGGGCCTGATGTGTTTGGAATTATGCATAAATCCTTGATGTATAAAAAATACAGGCGATACAGGCAATGGTAACGGAAGAAAAATGTGACTGTATTGAGGATAATGTAATTCAAACGTTTGAATATTTGAATATTAATTAATGCCGCTGTCTTAAAGAGTACTTTATATTTAATTATAAAATGAGCTGCTTTATTTTCATTTATGGCTATCTCCATGACCTGTTCCTACTTTTTTCAAATCTCATTGTTACAATTAGTCTCCATCACCATAAGTTCCCTTGCAACAAATACCTTTGCCACTATCGCTGTCACTATCTCGGCCTATTTTTCCTTGGATTATAACGACTAACCTTCATCTGAACTACAGTGTAATAACCTGGTTTCTCATTCTATTCCAAGTAGGAATGATGTATTCGGCACGGTAGCACAGTTCAGATTTGCTGAAACATGTGTTATTGTGTACCATTGATTTTCAGCATGTAGCCTATTTAATTCAATCATCCAGGAACAGAATCCTCTTGGGTTGCAAATAAAAAAATGATTATCCAACTTTTCAACGTTGTTTGAGGCTAGGACAGTGAAATTGCAATCAATTAAAGCATTTCGAAAATGATTAGGTAGAGTTGATAATGTCTCTTAAGTAAATGACAGTATTTGCAATGACATTGTTCAATCGAGTCCTTGTCCGCTCGAAGGTATATTTTATTTTACGCAGGGCAGTATATTCTGCTATGAGGTCACATGCCATATCGCTGCAGCTAGCAACAGGCTCTGCTATGGTTTTCTCTTAAGGCAGTATGAGACTTAAACTTTTGCTCAAACTTTCCTCAATAAAAATTTCAAGCATTTCGCTTACCAAATCAAGAATTAAAATCAAGGGTCACTCTGCAAAACTTTGCTCTAGAGTAACAAATTACCTAACGTTTGCCGATATTTGAAATTAAAAAAGGCCGCCATATGTGTTAACTCAATGGGGAAAAATATAATTTACGATTTAAAAAAAAAACTGAGGCGAAAAATATAATTTACGATTTAAAAAAACAACTGAGGCGATGAACATTTTTCTTAATCCAAGGACTTCAAAATGAGTCCCCACAACTGGTAGATTAAGGGAATATTTGAAAAATTCCAGGGTCCGAATATCTGTCTCCGAGGCGCATCCTACCTTAACCTTGACTTAAAAGAAGGCTTATGAAATGACTTCCAGATCGTTGGCTTTATTTAATGTTGCTGTATGTTGTTCTTGGTCACCATGTTTGAAGATCTGTGTGTTGACAGTGTATTTGATTTGAAAGGTAGAACAAACCGTTTTAAAAATTGCCTCACTCCAAATCTTAGAATTTATCTGCTTAGTTCAATAGTGTCAAGAATCAATGTGTATTTTACCCACATGGTTAACAACGAGAGATTTGGTTTATTGGCCTGCTTATCGATCGGATGATTGATAGATTGCCTTCAATAGAATTTAGGTCTTAAACTCTTTTTCAACATTGAGGGACATCTTAATTTTTTCTTGCGCTAGGTGTAGTCCGAAAAAATATCGATAAAACTTGAGTCAAAAAGGAAGGGTGAATTTTAGAATGAGGAATCTTTGATAACCGTATCACGAACGAACCTTTAAGTGAACCCTACACAAGTTTCTTGTTTTCCCTGTCTCTTGCACACTGTAGATTTGCCTGAAGGGACCTTTGAAATCGACAATTTAAATGTTACCATGACAACCATCACACGCCAGTGTTTTGAGAATACTACAGTCTTGCAAAACTTTGATCGAATTTAGCTGTAGATTTTTCCCCGCGTTGCCATTAAGTCTGCTAGAGTATGGCATGCCCTGCAGTTTTACAAGCCCTTTTCACATTTCACATCTTTTAAGTCTTTTGACAATCGGTAGACTGAGCATATTTTTGCACCAACATTCCAGCAAATAATCGAACGACATTGGGGTACTGAAATAGTGATGCAAATGTATATCAAAACCACCATAAGAAATTACGTAACATATGTGAAGCGGTTCTCGAAATTATTTTTTTTAATATTGAAGCGTTGCGTGTATTGACTGCATCCAAAGAGAACAATACTCTAATAGCACAATTTATTACGATCGTTGTTGATTTACAAGTCCCTCTGGTCGGTTCTTCTGTCATGTTGGATATTTACTCGCCCCGAGTTACTTCAAACACGATTGGAACTAGTTTGTGATATTTGGATTTTCATATTTTTTAAATTTCTTAAAAGTGTCAGGTGCCAAATAGTTGAATGTTGCAGAAATACAAATTACTCATAAAAACAAGTGTGTAATGTAAAAAGAAAAGCAGATGAAATAACATTTTTATATTAAATCGGCATTACTTCACCATCCAATTATCCCAAATTAGTTCCAATCGTGTTTTCATAAGCCGAGTTCATTCCGATTTCGTTGTGGTCTGGGTATTTTCTTAATGTATTTTTTGCAGGTGTGTTGAATCCGGGCAGTGTGCGGTCGCCATGGCATTTGCAAAAATACTCCCAACATAATGGACCACAAAACCAGCTTTTTTAGCGATAGCAATTGCCTACAGATCTTGCCTATGTTTACTGTGCGAAGCAGCGGGTTCAACTCTATATATACAACTATATATATATATATATATATATATATATATATATATATATATATATATATATATATATATATATATAATGTGCTAGTTGTAACCAGTTAATCCAATGAACAAGTCAAAGAGTGCAGTGTGCTTTGCATCGCAAACTATTATACTCCACTTTTACAGTTATAGCTTGACGTTCAAGTTGGTGAAACGCTGCGAGCGTTGTTTGATTACATCTAAATTATGCATACACACGATTGTTTCTTGCTTCTGCTTGAAAACAATCTTAGATTTGCCGTAGCTTGACTTACCCGATCGTTCAGTGTGTTTGATTACTTTATTGAGCTTGTCGACTTGAATATTTTACAGCTCCGAGCACTTATGTCCCATAGGAAGCGATGTTTAGAAACGAGAAATGTGCATGCATTTCTGCTCTACTGCAGACTGTCTGACTCGAACGCATAATCGTCTTTATTACATGCCTCGTATATCGAACGTTGCGCACTCCATAGGATTCAATGGTAACTCGTTGATGACGTCGCGGGCCGCATAGTCTTCACTTGACTGAAAGTGAACCGGAACTATTTTAACTCGATAACTTTTGGATGTAAAAATGTCGAAATTTTATGTTTTGCATAGGAAATCCGGGTTTTTTTTGAAATTTTGCATAAAAAATCGATAAACCGCATAAAAGTAGTTTAAATATATCAATGCGCCATTCGATGATGGAAACCGTTCCATTTTTATCGGATTTTCGTCGAAGATTGAAATAAAGCATTTGCTTATCATTTGCCAATAAACGAAAATATTTGAGTGAAAACTATTTAAGAGAGGCATGTAATGAAACATAGCCCAAACAAGGGACTATATACCCTCGGGACAGGATACCATTTGCCCTCCTTACGTCGGGCAAATGGTCACCTACCCCATGTATAGGGTATAATATATATTACATAGAACCGAATCTGAATTACTCTCAACCGTTGACTAATCATTTAACGATGATAATTGTCACCTTTGATTTCATTAATGAATTTAATGATTTAATATTTATGAAAGACCAAGATTTTCGAGAGACCCATGGCATCCTTTTCATGTACTGATAGTTTGTCAGAAGGGGAGAATATTTGTAATTGTGTTCATTATCGGCAACACTCGATTGGGCGGGGCTTTTTATTCACTTTTAGGAACTTACGATTTTGGATTAAGGAAATTTTCATGGAAGATGTTCAAAGTATGTTGTCCCTGAAAACACAGACAAATAGAAAGACAAACTAGCAACTGGTATTGTTTAGGGTGTAAAGCGCTTACGTAAGTCCTCCATGTTCGTCTCGCCTCAGGTAGCTGTCGCCTCTCTTTCCGAAGAGTGCCGACCATGCATCCTTCGGCAATTTCCGGATTTTCGCAAATTTTTAAGCGAAAGTATGTTCGGCAAAGTATGTGTTGTTGTTGTCGTGTGGTGCTGAGCGGAATTGGCGTGCTGGCGAAAAGGGGAAAGTTTTGAGCTTCGGGGAGGTGAGTTTTACCATTTTAACAATTCCTCCCACATTTTTATGAATATATAATGAGTGTGTGTTGAACCAAATTTGAAAGTCTTTTATCGATATTGTCTGGTTTTACTCAATGGTTTACGGTCAGTCATATCGTGTTTAAAAGTTGGTCATGAAAGGACATGTTTATGAAACTGCTGGCGTGTTATGTTTTGATTGGCGTGAAGCAGTGTTTCTGCCCTAAGAGCTCGTAAAGTAAGTATGGTTGCAACGCGACTTGCAGCACGATACTACGGTGGCCCAAAACTACCTGTTCTCCGCATTTAAAGTCTACGTCGCATTCAATTGTTTTTCTCTCACATATGTCTCCGCATTCAAAGTCTGCGTCGCATTCAATTTTTTCTCTCTCACATAATTTTATGTCTCCGCATTCAAAGTCTGCATCGCATTCAATGTTTCTTCTCTCACATATGTCCCCGCATTCAAAGTCTGCGTCGCATTCAAGTTTTTTTCTCTCACATATGTGACCGCATGCAAAGTCTGCGTCGCATTCAACTTTTTTCTCTGACATAATTTTATGTCTCCGCATTCAAAGTCTGCGTCGCATTCAATGTTTTTTCTCTCACATATGTCTCCGCATTCAAAGTCTGCGTCGCATTTAATTTTTTTCTCTTACATATGTCTCTGCATTCAAAGTCTGCGTCGCATTCAATGTTTTTTCTCTCACATATGTCTCC
>LD358745.1:61855-76198 GCA_001465055.1 Ptychodera flava | reverse complement strand
CCCAACCGTTTTTTGTGAACGCAGCCTTACATGCATGATCCTGCAGTACTGTTACATGCATGCTGGATCATTTGTGCAGCACACATGTAACACTCTTGTACACTCAGTGCACCATACCTGAAACATTGCTGTTACAGCAATGTAGCATGACAGCCCCAGCATGTGTGGTGCAGTCCAGAAAGGACATCGATGTTACACGAGTGTACCTTTTATGAAACATCGATGTTGCAGCATTGTACCATGACATTCCCAGCATGCATGTTGCAGCCCTGCTGGGACATTGATGTTATACGAGTGTACCTTTTATGAAACATTGCTGTTGCAGCATTGTACCATGAGAATCCCAGCACGGATGTTCTAGCCCTACAAGGGCATTCATGCGACGTGAATGTGAAGTCCAACAAAGATATTCTTTTGTTATTGATGTGTTGGAAAAATACATGTAGCACTATTTTCCAGTGGTTCCATTCAAGGCTTTTTGGAATATGTTCTTTTTTTAACTTGAATATTACGCTGTTGTTTATTTCTAATATCGAGTATAGGTCACAATGTTCAACATGGCCCCCCTATGGCAAAATGATAGATTCATCGATTGTGAATGGTAGGGTCGAATAGTATGATACTATTTTCTAGTCCCTACCTAATTTACTAATCCTTAATGTGTCTGTATTTTATTTTTCTTTTCTGTTCTATTGGGAATAAAATATCCTTATCCTTAAATGCATCATTCTATAATCTTGTGCAATTTTCTTTTGAATTTCTATGAAAGTTGTGTGAATAATTATATTTGATATTTATAAAATGTGCCAGTATCATCACTGCTTCTTTGGATAAACTGGATGTCTGCTGTGTCAATGTAGTCAAACCATGCCAACCAGGTAGATACGACCGCTTGAATTGTAAACTTTTTAGCCTCACAGAAACCATTGATATATTTCCTGCACACAACATTGATAGATTAGTTTCATTTATTCATGGTTGTGAATATACAACATGTCGTACAATTCAAAACGATAAATTTGTCCATGAAAAGCAATACAGGTATTTCAGATTGAATAGGTTTTACCTTGGCTAGTCCATGTGTTACAACAAAATATTCAAGGAAATTGTCCACTTTATATTGAATCAAATCATTTCGGAAATGGGAATCTCATCTGTATACATGTATGCAACACTTACCTGTAGCTTGTGTAATGAGAATGATTCATGCAATAAATGATGATAATTGTTGCAATGATAATGCGTTTGTAGATTTTGTTGCATTTCTTGTTCAGCATCACAATATTTACCAGGATTTATAAAATTAAGACTACTCTATTTTAAAAATAGTAATATTTATTGGCAAATGATATTGATGAAGAGTTTACGTTCAGAAATATTGCTATCACAATCACTTTTCAAAGGGCTTTCAGTATCCCATGGTATATGCCTATAGGCGAGCGGCAGGCTCACCTATTTTTCACACTTAATGTACCCACCTTACATACAGCCACATCATACATCATTTGAAAGCTTATTATCTCTACTTCAAGAAAATTGACGATGTGGAGCTGCCAAGTAGGGCCGTAACCCCCTAATTTGCATAATTCACATGGCTACCCAATTTGCACAAATGTGATATAAGATTAGGGAATTCATTATTAACTACTCTAAACATACTTTTAAACTATCAAGTGATATATCAAATGAAAGGTATTTGCATGTAGAATACAAAATGGATATCCAAAAAGATATTTAAAATGGTTTTACTGAAATATTTTCATATTAATACTGAAAAAAACATTTTACCCTTTTGAATAACAATATTTAAAATATTTGAACACATACAGCCACATCACACAGCCACATTATACATCATTTGAAAGCCTACTGTCTCAACTTGAAGAAAATAGACAACATTTAGCTGTCAAGTACGGCTGTAGCTCCT
Organism: Ptychodera flava; assembly: GCA_001465055.1. NCBI lineage: Eukaryota > Metazoa > Hemichordata > Enteropneusta > Ptychoderidae > Ptychodera > Ptychodera flava. Next base: position 74,271 of record LD358745.1, on the reverse strand, counting down.
AATTTGCATAAGTCCCACGGGTACCCAATTTGCATAAATGCGATTAATATTAGATATTTATTATTCACTACTCAAAACATACAACTATCGAGTGATCTATCAAATGAAAGGTATTTGCATGTAGAATACTGAAAAGATATCCCAAAAGATATTTAAATTCATTTTACTGAAATATTGTCATATTTATATTGAAAAAATAGTTTCCCATTTTCAAAAACAATATTTAAAAAAAAATTATACAAAAAGCCAAATCGTACAGCATCATCATACGTTATTTGAAAGCTTACTATCTCTACTTCAAGAAAATTGACAATGTGGAGCTGTCAAGTACGGACGTGGCCCTTAATTTGCATAATTTACATGGGTACCCTATTTGCATAAATGCGATATAAAATTAGAAATTTATTAACTACTATAAACATACTTTAAACTATCGAGTGATATATCAAATGAAAGGTATTTGCGTGGAGAATACAAAATGGATATCCAAAGAGATATTAAAATGATTTTACTAAAAATTTTTCGCACAAATGTAGAACAATATACTTTCCCCTTTTGAATAACGATATTTTAATAATTTTAACACATAGAACCGCATCACACAACCACATCAAACGTTATTTGAAAGACTATTATCTCTGCCTCATGAAAAATGACGATATGCAGCTGACAAATAGGGCTGTAATGATTAAATTTGCATAATACACACGGGTACCTAATTTGCATGAATACAATATAGAATTACAAAAATCCATTGTTAAGTACTCTAAACTTACTTTTCAACTATCAAGTGATATATCAAATGATAGGTATTTGCATGTAGAATAGAATCATGAACTCCAAACGTGTATTCAAAATATTTTTATTGAATATTTTCAATTAAATCGTAAACATCTTGACTAGTTTTAATATTCAAAATACTGTGTACTTAATACGAATAATGCTAACGTTATGGAGATAAATATCTGAATTTGTTTTGCAATTGATTTTTTGTTTATCAAGGATACGCAAACTGGAACCTTTTCCTGTTTAATTCCCATATAGCTGAACAACAAGAATAAATAAAACCGATTGGAACTAATTAGGGATAATTGGGTCTTCATATTTTGCAAAATTTTCTAAAACGTGTTTTGTGCTCTATAGTTGAGTGTTGAAATATAATAAGTTACTCTTAAAAACAAGTAAAAAGAAAAGCAGATGAGCTTAAATTTTGCAAATTAAACCGACATTACTTCACCGTCCGATTATCTCAAATTAGTTCCAATCTTGTTATAAATAGCTGTGTGTTGAATAGCCCTTTTGTATTATTGATGTCATTTTTGTTTCAATTTCTCTAGAAATCTTGTTTTGATGGAGACATCATTGGTTACTCCATCTGTGTTACATCTGTATTTTCAGTTCAGTTATGTGGAATATGTAGACGGAAGGCACCATATTTCATTTATCGTACTTATTGTTATATAATGAAGGAAAAGCAACTCAACACACCGTTCATATCTTCGTTGTTTGCATTTTGTGTATGATATTGTGTATATTGTCAGTGTATATTATGTTTGACTGTTTTATATAAAGTGTTAATTAGCCATGGAGATTATTCCAGTTAACAGTAAAATACTAGCACCACTTACAAGTTGGTACCTCATGCTAAAAATACAAGTGAACAAAATGACGCCCACGAGGAAAGTTCGTGGGCCGCCCAATTATAAGTGGATGATGCAGTTCAACCTTTCGCAGATCAAAATTCATTGGCTATTTTCTCAAGAAATAAACAACATACATCAAAGATACGACAGATTTTACACGGAAAATTGAGACAATAAAAGTTCTGGCCAATGCGACATTGGTAACACTAGACAATGTTTCAATGTACACCAATACAACGCACAATGAAGCAATGGAATCAGTCGACAGAGCATTAAATCAGGAAAGATCATCAAATGATTTCATAATCAAACAACCAACAACAAAATACATGATAGCTGTGCTGAAAATGATCTTGAAAAACAACACTTTCAAGTCAACAGTGAATTTTACCGTCATGTATTTGGGTGCGGTACGAGATCTCCAGTTTTACCTGAAATTCCCGACATTACATTTCACAAGACGAAATGAGAATAATTCAGCAACACACTGAACAAATATCGCTCTGACTGAGATTCAGAAACGATGTATGATTCTCATTGGAACTCAACACGAGCTTAATGAATTCATATCAAACATGAACAAATGCATCATACTTTCAAATTTTCGAAAGCTCTTTTCAAGAAATCATATCGTTTGACATCATTATCTATAAAGGTCATCGGTGGAACAAAGAGAACATTCTCGACTGTAAAACACACAAAACCAACAGATACATTGCGGTTCATGAAACCAAACGGCAACATTCAAGGGCCTTGTTAAACGCGAAACATTACGATACATTAGAACAATCATGCAACAACAAGGCAATAGAGAAAACAAGATATTTTTGAGATAAAAGTAATGAAATGCGACCAAACGATTCTAAATCGTTTAATTATTACTAACTTTGGACAATCGGATGACATTTAAATGTTATTAAATTTTCATTGAATTACTTTCAAAACCTTGGAATCGTAAAAAGTAAAAGGGAACCAAAACATTTTCAGGTTCCCTATATGCAGATCAAAATCTCCAAATACCCCTCTACAATCTCCCGAAATGTTCGAATCCAACTCGAATTCCTCTGCCTCTCACCGTTATTTGTGAGCGTAGCCTAATCACATACATAAGAAACGGAAATATAAGCGTTACGATGATCTCCGATTCAAATGAGCGTACACAAATACAGCCTGAACGAACAGTAGACATTCTAGCTTCCGTACTTGAACAAACTAAACTTCAGTGGAACAACTCGATTGGTAACACCTACAATCATTCAATCAGTGCACATGTTTCACAAACAAAAAATGAAGGACTGATGAAGACAACTCTATTCTCGAAAGGTAGCATCAAAGGATCGCAGTGTCACATTAGTCTTGCTACCCCATAGGGCAGGACACGTAGATTAGGGTTACGTCTCGCCATGGCAAATCAACACTTTACATAAAACGGCCAAACATAACATAATATACACTCACAATATACACAATATCATACACAAAATTTAAACAACTAAGATATGAACGATTTGCGGAGCTGCTTTCTCTTATTATATGTCACCAATTGTGTCTGCTGTCGAATTAATCTTCCCTGCACAGACCTTTGTTCCTGCCAAGCCAGCGATAACTGTGGCAACCCTCTTACTCATGACAATGCTGGTGAAGAATGGGATGATGAATTCCTACAAATACTAGATTTACTGGAAATGACATAATTGATTTGGATCATGAATCATTCCATTACTTTGACTGCAGCTTACTCTGACACATTGTTTCAGCTACATACTTACATTTCAACAGCTACAATAGTGTCGTACATGTGGATCTTTTTGTTGCATTGACACTTTAGTTAATTTTTTTAAAATTCCATTATTGAAAAGACGAAATATTTATTTCAACAGAAATATGAAAATATTTCCTTAAATTAATTTAAATATCACTTTTGATATCAATTTTGTGTTTTACATGCAAATACCATTACCACAGACCATATATCACTCGATAGTGTAAAAGTGTGTTCAGAATAGTTAACAATGGATTTTCTAATTTCATATCTCATTTCTGCAAATTGCTTACCAGTGTAATTTATAAACATAAAGGGGTACGGCCTTCCTTGATAGCTGCACATTGTCAATTTTCTTCAAGTAGATATAATAAGCTTTCAAATGACGTATGATGTGGCTGTATGATAGGACTGTATGTGTTAAAATTTTTAAAATATTGTTATTCTAAAGGGGAAAATATTTTTTCCATATAAATATGAAAATATTTCAGTAAAATCAATTTCAATATCTCTTTGAATATTCATTTTGTATTCTACATGCAACTACCTTTCATTTGGTATATCACTCGATAGTTTAAACGTATGTTTAGAAAAGTTAACTATAAATTTATAATACTATATCGCATTTATGCAAATCGGGTATGCGTGTTTATTATGGAAATTAGGATGTTTTGGCCCGATTTGGTCGCAACAAATTGTCAATTTTTTTGAAGTACAGATAATAAGCTTTCAAATGATGTATGATGTGGCTGTGTGTTGTGGCTGAATGTGTTAAAATTTATAAAATATTGTTATTCAAAAGGGGAAAATATTGTTTTCATATAAACATGAAAATATTTCAGTATAATCAATTTCAATATCTTTTTGAATATCCATTTTGTATTCTACATGAAAAGACCTTTCATTTGATATATCACTCGATAGTTTAAACGTATCGTTAGAGAAGTTAACAATAAATTTCAAATATTATATCGCATTTATGCAAATTGGGTACCCTTGTTAATTATGCAAATTAGGAGGTTATGGCCCTACTTGGCAGCTCCACATCGTCGATTTTCTTAAAGTAGAGATAATAAGCTTTCAAATGACGTATGATGTGGCCGTATGTAAGGTGGGTACATTAAACTCCTAAAATAAGGCCCTTTTTGTGGATTCGCCGCTCGCCTACTAGTAAAGGTGTGTGTTACACAAATGTTGGAACAGGGATGTAGCATGAATGCACCAACAGTGCTGTTGCATCCATGTAACACCTTGGCTGTGACATGACTGCTCCTACTGGGCTGTTACATCTATATGCCAGCATTACTGTTACACAGCTGCTACATCACAGTGACATACCAGACACAGCTGTTGTGCTGCATTAGCGCGGTTACTTTACAGTTACAGTGATGTGCAGCATGTATGTACCTTTAATGCTGCAATAGTGTTACATGGCTGTCAAACTTCGGTTGTGAAAATGTTACAGTCACTCGCAAAATTAACAGACAGAGTGTGCTTCAGAATATATTGTCAGTCTTTCTTATGACACTAGTCATCTTAGAACTCTGTGGTACACAGTAGATGTGAAGCAGGTTGACGCATGCTTTGGGCAGAAGAGTATAGAATATTGGAGTTTGATGTAGACGACGTGTAAACCTTTACTTTGGTCGCCTGGCGGCCATACTTGACCTTATCGTACAATAGACTGGCGAACAAATGAAGTAAGTAATACGTTGTTCTTGTATTTTGGTAATGACTGCGGATGGACATGGCTCGATGGCTTAATCTGTCATGGATTTCATCCGCAGGAGCAAAAGAATATTTGTATTCGATATACCAATATTATGTACGTCAAGATAAGGAAGCATTCGTTTTTTTACGGGGGGGGGGAGGGGTCTCTGGAAATCATGGGGGTTTACTTTTACGAAACCGTTTTAGGCGGGGTCAAATATTACAATCAATGATTTGAAGGAGGGGTCAAGTTTTACAAAGGTTTGTATTGAGTTATTGAAAAATGATTTGACTTTGGAATTTCACTGAAATGTTGCATGGTCTCCCATACAGAATCTATGAGTGATCGATAAGAAGCTAGGAATAATTTCTTTTAAATACAAAAATTAGGTAAATCTGTGTATTTATAGAGTCTTGATTAATGATATTAATGTACTTGATCAGACTAGGGTAGTTACCGGTGCATGTGTGAGCAAGAAATCTGAGTTTGGAATTTCACCAAAGATGTTGATTCACTATACATGTTGGTCTATGAAGAAATTATGAATATTTTTTTTTAAAATACAAAACAAGGTTAATCTGTGTATTGATAGACTTTTGATTATTGATTTTAATGTTCTTGATCAGACTAGGGTAGTTACCGGTGCATGTGTGAGCAAGAAATTTGATTTTGGAATTTCACCAAAGATGTTGTCTCTATACATTGTGGTATGTGAGGAAACTTTAAATATATTTTTACAATACAAAACTAGCTATTAAATCGGTGCTTTAAAAAAGTTGGACAATTGATATAAATGTAGGTGACGAGAATATTATATTTGAAAGAGCAGATCTGAAAACCAATATGATATTGGAATTTCACCCAGTGATTATTTGAAAAGTTCGAAAAGGAATCTTTGAAAGTTCAAAGGTCAAATGGGAAATTATAAGTCAATCAAGATATTATTGATACGGACTCTGACATCTGGGGGTGCTCGCTGTTTTTGAGCATGAAATTTGGGGTAGAGGTAAGTCTTTTTCTTGCAAACACTTTGAAGGGCCTAATTTTTCAGCCAATGATGCGAATGGTTATGAATCAAATCTGATGAGTTTTTGTCACATTATACCATTGATGAATACAATCAGAACCTTTGTCAACTTGATTAATGTTCTAAATTTTGGAGGGGGTCGTTTTTTATATTTCATTTGTTGCTAGAGTTCCACCGACCCCCTCCCCGTAAATAACGAATGCTCCTTTATCGACCTTAGACCTTCCCCTGATGACATTTTCTGGAAAGAAGGAAGTGGGCTGTACTGCTGTTGAAAATTAAATTCAACTGATTTACTGTATCTAACTTGAGTACCAGTATTTCGCATTAACAACAAGAATATCTGACAAACCTTTGTCAACTTGATTAATGTTCTAAATGTGCACGTGTCAATGTATATGCATTATGCTGAGTAAGCAACTGCTTGTGAATAATTATTTGCTTGGACTGTATTCGGTCGTAGAAGATTACTAATATACAACTTCCATGAGAAAGCCAATAACCGAACAGATTTTGTTGCCTCTATGATAAATTAGACAATAAGCTGTTGATCACTGATGATAAACGCAATTATTTTGAAGAAAGTTCGCAATCGTTAATGAAATGCGCAGAACGTAGAAGCTTAGAAAACATGACGATTATGTAAGCATCGCTTGCATTAAGGTATATCCACTCCCGGATTGTGCATATTCTTCGCACGATTCTTAAAACTGAAGCTTTGGTAGTTATATTACCCAGCAAAGCTTCTCGGATTTTATAGTTTCACTGGACTTTACGATGAATTGTACTCCTACCAGCTGAACTCCAATGGCACCTACGCATGTAGAGAAAACGAAAACGAGGCTCTAGAAATCAGTAAAAACGTAATTTCTACCCTCTCCTCAGGCTCGTATGTGACCAGGAATCTATAATCGGTAAAAAATCCTAGTATTAAAGTAAAAAATAAACCTAAAATGTTACAGTCACACGCAAAATTGACAGACAGAATGTGCTTCATAATATAATGTCAGTCTTTGTTATGACACTAGTCATCTTAGAACTCTGTGGTAGTAGATATGAAGCAGGTTGACGCGTGCTTTGGGCAAAAGAGTATAGAATATTGGAGGTGGATGAAGACAAGGTGTAAAGCTTTACTTTGGTCGCCTGGCGGCCAAACTTGACCTCATCGTACAATAGACTGGCGAACAAATGAAGTAAGTAAAACGTTGTTCTTGTATTTTGGTAATGACTGTGGATGGACATGGCTCTATGGCTTAATCTGTCTTGGATTTCATACGCAGGGGCAAAAGAGAACACAGAAATCCGGAATAGGTCCATATTATCCTCTCTATCCAGCGTGTCCAGCTGTCATGGTATGATCGATATCCGGCACTTGACACTCCTTTTGCCAGAGTGACGGTGATCGTTCTCAAACGCCTGCTCACACTGACTCCAGCTTATTAGATACAAGCGTGAACGTTGTGCATGGTAAACCTTACATTTAATCTTACTCAAGTCGCAATTTATAAAATGCGATATACCAATATTATGTACGTCAAGATAAGGAAGCATTCGTTTTTTACGGGGGAGGGGTCGGTGGAATTCAGGGGGGGTTGACTTTTACGAAACCGTTTGTAGGCGGGGGTCAATTTTTACAATCAATGATTGGAAGGAGGGGTCAAGTTTTACAAAGGTTTGTATTGAGTTATGGAAAAATAATTTGACTTTGGAATTTCACTGAAATGTTGCATGGTCTTCAACATAATCTACGAGTGATCCATGAGAAGCTACGAATAATTTCTACTAAATACAAAACTAGGTAAATCTGTGTATTTATAGAGTCTTGATCATTGATATTAATGTACTTGATCAGACTAGGGTAGTTACCTATGCATGTGTGAGCAAGAAATTTGATTGTGGAATTTCACCGAAATGTTGTTTCACTATACATGTTTGTCTATGAAGAAATTTTGAATAATTTTGTTAAAATACATACCAGGTAAATCTGTGTATTTATAGACTTTTGATTATTGATATTAATGTACTTGATCAGACTAGGGTAGTTACCGGTGCATGTGAGAGCAAGAAATTTGATTTTGGAATTTCACCAAAGATGTTGTCTCTATACATTGTGGTATGTGAGGAAACTTTGAATATATTTTTACAATACAAAACTAGCTATTAAATCGGTGCTTTAAAAAAGTTGAACAATTGATATAAATGTAGGTGACGAGAATATTATATTTGAAAGAGCAGATCTGAAAACCAATATGATATTGGAATTTCACCCAGTGATTATTTGTAAAGTTCAAAAAGGATTCTTTGAAAGTTCAATGGTCGAATGGGAAATTATAAGTCAATTAAGATATTATTGATACGGACTCTGACATCTGGGGGACGCTCGCCTTTTTTGAGCATGAAAATTGGGGAAGGGGTAACTCTTTTTCTTGCAAACACTTTTGAAGATCCTAATTTTTCGGCCAAGGGCCACAGGGTGCGAAGGGTTAATGAATAAAATCTGTTGATTTTTTTCGGCGGGGTCACATTTTACCATTGATGAATTTGGGGAGGTCAAATTTTAGAAATTTGATATGAAGGGGGGGTCGCTTTTTACATTCCATTTGTTTCTCAAGTTCCACCGACTCCCCGTTAATAACGAATCCTCCCTTATCGACCTTAGACCTTCCCCTGATGACATTTTCTGGAAAGAAGGAAGTGGGCTGTACTGCTGTTAAAAAATAAATTCAGCAGAATTGCTGTATCTAACTTGAGTACCAGTATTTTGCATTAACAACAAGAATATCTAACAAACCTTTGTCAACTTGATTAATGTTCTAAATGTGCACGTGTCATTAATTGCATGCATTACACTTAGTAAGCAAATGCTTGCGAATAATTATTTGCTCGGACTATATTCGGTCGTAGAAGATTACTGATATACAACTTCCATGAGAAAGCCAATAACCGAACAGATTTTGTTGCCTCTATGATAAATTAGACAATAAGCTGTTGATTACCGATGATAAACTATTTTGAAGAAATTATTGAAGTAAGTCTTACTGTGGCAACATAATACTCGCTTTTAGGTTTTAGTCCCCGAAAATAAACAAAGCGTTCGAATCGCGATCGATAACTATAAAAAGTCATATCATTATTCGTAAAAGTACAATATACTCTATTCCATGTGTTCACACCAATTTTCCGCAATGCTCGAAAACGTAAATGACATGCGCAGAACGTAGAAGCTTTGAAAATATGACGATTATGTAAGCATCGCTTGCATTAGGATATATCCTCTCTCGGATTGTGGATCTTCGTCGCATCAAATTTGTACATATTTAAAAACGTTCATCCCGCTTAGTTGTTCCTCGTATTACATTACCTAGCCAAACATTTTGACTCAAAGTTGCAAAGCTCGGTTAGTCATTTATGCTGGTCGCCTCATAGCTAATTAGTTTTTTCAGAATGAAAAGTTTACCTTTCAATACAACTTTAACACCGTCCTTACAAAGTAAATTGAGCCACAAAAACGTATTGCCAAAGTAGGTTGTTTCAGGTCATATTTCAATCTAGGAAATTAAATGAGCCATTAGTTGATTCGTGTTTAGTTGACTCATTGTATCAAACCTATGCTTGTAAATTTTCTGTTTAGACACTAAAACATGAAAGAAAGAATCAAATCTAACCTGTGAGTCGTGTGAATATATCGTCATTTCTACACGTAAATCAATACACTGTTAATCCTTAGAAAGACGCTTAGGCGTCATGTAGGTAAACCACTATGGGAAAACTATGGGAAACTGCGGGAAGTCAAGCTGTACAGACCGGACATAGGGGATCTTTTGTTGGCTTCATTTAAAAAATTGAAATTTGGCAAAGGCATAATTATTTCGAGTTCTAGCAAAGAATATATAGTCCTTTGTGGCAGTGCATAGTTTCTTCTTGATCATTTCTTTCAGTTTGATTGTGACGTGGCAATGTCACACCAAAATAACTATTTGGACAGGAGAGGTCTGACAATGTAGTATAGCAAACCCACGTACGATGTGCTGGAATGATACTATGTATATCGTCCAATCATTTTACATCAAGTGGTGCTGTAACTGTTATAAAAGTGATTACGAGGTTTCTCGGTGGAAATTATTGGCACAGCAATCTCAGTATGAAGCATTTGTTGGTTCTTGCTTTGATCATTTTGGACTGTTTTCCTCTAACAGGTAAGAAAACGTTATTTTAAATAATAGCCCGTTGTGCGACAGGATGACGGCAATGTACCATTGAAAAGAGCTTCACGATGAACAGTCCCTGGCGTGATACAGACCTTGGTGGGTGCAAATGTAAAATTTTGCCAGGACGAAACACTGCGTGTACAATAAAAGAAGGACCCTGGCGGCTACTAAGGCGTTTTCAGCGCGCTAGTCCACTCTGTGTGGCATACGGCTACGGCGTAGTAATAGTCGAGTACTCTTCACTCATAGCGGCCATAGGGCTGACCATTGAACAGCGATTGATACCGTAACAGAAAAGTGCTTTAGGTAAATACTAGAAGTAGCCTCCGTGGTTTAATTTTTTCGGTCTCGTACGTTAGTCAATGGAGGTAGAAGAGTTCTCTTCTAACTCCACGGTTAGTCGCTCTCTACGATCATGGAAGCTGGAGCGGAGCTAGTACCTCCACGAGGCAAGCATTGCGGAATAGCTGGGTCATTACATGCTCACTGTGTTTAAAATGTCGTTACAAACGGCTTTGCTAGGTCTGCATAGTTTTCTTTGCAATAATGAACGTTAGTGTTGTAATTGTAGGGAAATTTGTTAAACCAACAAATTTGTCTTGCCTTATTTTGAATCGTAACTCGAGTAATCTTAAGTCTGTGCTCACACGTGGAGGTTGTCAACCTGATGTAATAACAATTCCCTAGATTTCGAATCGATATAAGTTTGTGCGTAAAGGCCCTGTCACACCTTGACGATTTAGCCATCGTATGCCAACGTATAAAATGTGGCGAATACGCTGAGCGGTGCGTCAAATACGTTATGGGCAAATTTTGCAGAAGTTAATAGCACGCTGAAGCACGCTGGTATACTTCGTAGTACGGCGAGGTCGTCGAAAACGTTTGTGCATGCACAATACTTTTCGACGTATGCCAGCGTATGGCTCATACGTCTCGCATACGCGGGCCATAAGTTGTAGGTAGGTTATGCGCTCGTTGACAATTATTCGCCAGTATAAGAAGAAAAAAAGGAAATGTCATCCCCCAAACGTATCTAAGCTGGCTTATTCAGAGAAAATAACTGTACATAACCAATATCATTCTAGGTAATTTTACTTTCGATCAGCTTGCGATCCTGATTTTCTTCAAGGCATCTCTCATGGCTTACTGCAACTGGTATATTACCACAGACTTGCAAACGATTGCATCATAAATTGATTTTTGATAGCGAGAAATAGAAATTGAAAGAACGATATAGACAATAACAGACACTATACCTCTCTATGAATGCAGATGCTTAATGATTTTGGGGGAAATCCATTTGAGGCATGTTTCTGTTCTGTTGTTAGGCGACAACGCTTTGCAAACAATAGATTGGGCCAATAATTACATTAAGTCAATTTAAGTCAATTCTCTTTTAATCACAACTAATTTCAAAAAAGGAAAAGACCACTCGTTATTCTAATTGTGACTTAAATTTAGGATCTCGCTAGAACTGCAAGAATACAAAGTGAATGAAAAGTGTTCACTGAAGAAGATTGATCTCGTTCAGAAAATTGTTGTCTCGGGGCTGTATTGGAGTCGTATTCATAGACTTCATTCTCTGTACCCCATGCTGTATCGGCATGTTCGTTCTATAAATCATTTACAGACTTGTTTTCATCGAATTTTATCAGACGTACTACCATTTTTGTGTGCTAGAGGTTTGTCAATTTGATGCTCAAATAATTTCACTCCCCATATTCAGAGCCACTTTGCGGAAACTAATACAGACTGCATTAACTCGTTTTCTCTTCTAGTCGAAGGACTTTTACAATTTCTTGGAAGACGATTCCTCTGTGGACATATTTTAAGGATAAAATATGAAGTAAATGTGTCTATGGGTGTCTTATTTTGTATTGTGAAGATAATCGACAACTCAGGCATCGACATTTTTGTCATCGTTGAATGGACTAGTGCAGGCTTCGATGTTAAAAATTGCAAACAAAGCCATATGTTTACTCCGGTCGGTCGTGTTACAGTCCAAAGGGCCTGTGGTCATGTATATTGAATATTGAAGGACGAATATCGTGTCGGTTTTCAGTCA
>LD358745.1:18078-61827 GCA_001465055.1 Ptychodera flava | reverse complement strand
CAGAGGGATCATTTTTTGCATTAAAATTAAAACTCCCTTGAAACTCTAATTTCATAGAGTTCAATTACAACGATGCTAGCACAAATTAGTCGATTTTCGGTGAAAATATTTGAATTATATAACTCAAAAGGTTTGGCTCGAACAAAATTTGAAAAGTTTAGCGCTCCATGGACTCACTTGGTGACTGTGTGCAAACTTTGGTGGATACCAGGCGCTTTGTAAATTTCTTATCGCATCATATCGCATTAAATGATAAACCGTCCCTAAATTTTCGATTGTAAACATACACTCGGTACTACGTACAGGGGTTGATCAAATCTGTGCTATAAAAAGTCTCTGAGGTAATCCAATATTTATGGTAACTTTTCTGTAACAGTTGTTATTTTAAGACAGTGTATTCAACACGCTTAAAAACAAGCTCATATTCTACACTACCAGTAACATTTTCCCCTCGTTAAAGATATAAATGGCATGATAGTTACAAGGGCAATTTTCAAGTGGTATTTGTATTTTTAGGACAATGAACACCTTTACAAATAAGAGCTGCTTATTCTACACAGTTAGTAACACTTAAGTTTTCACTTGTTAAGTCTGATGGCACAATAGTTGCCCGGCCTCCGATTCAAATGGAGAAGTAAAACGAACCTGACTTTCTGACCAGGGACTGATAAGTTTCTTCGACCCGGGGGGCATTGAATAAAGGGGGTATCCTGTTGTTAACTTTGGTGATGGGGCTTAATCATGTTTTTGAAATGCTTAGCGGGGGAGGGGTAAGTGTGTTTATGAATTAAGACACGGGCTCATAATTGCGTAACATAAATTATATCAGCGGCGAATTGTATCATTCAGTTGCAGTTTCGGGAGTGTCCTTCTAGCGTGTACTAGTATTTATCACAGGTTAAAAGATATCTGACTGTTTGCAAATTGAAAGAATGTTTTGCGAAGCGTACTCCTCATTATAAAATCTGCAGTTTATACACAAATTATGAATACCTGATCCGTGACCATTTTCTAAATGAGATGTCAGTATGAAAAGTAACACTGATATGCACTAAGGCTGCGTTCAAAAAAATGGTGAGGGGGGGCCTGAAGGAATCACGATTGAAATTGTCTTTTTTTCAGATCCCCCTGAATACCCTAAAAAATGTTCAAGTCCCCCCTCAATACCCTAAAAAATGTTCAAGTCCCCCTCGCAAATTACCATATAGCCGCATATTTATTAGGAATGCATGCAGAGTAAAATTAAACATGTATTGTGCAATTCTGCAAGCAGATGTTCAACAGTACCTCCTATCAACAGGTTGTAGAGCCATATACCTAGAGCAAGTTCCTAAATTGATTCATTTTAAATGCATCAGTGGAGTTTTTGGATTTCTCAGTCTAGCCGACTTGGGTTTATCCAACTCTGGCCAGATCAATGGCCCAAGCTGAAAAGCACACAAAATTACAATCATGAGAGAGTATGAAAATTATGTATTCCTGGCTACATTTTCCCAAATTGTGAAAAAATGAACACAGTGACCTACCGAATTTTTTTTTTAAAGTACAAGACATATACAACTGATACCACTTAGAAATGTTTTACAAAATTGACAATACTAGAAGGTTAAAATATTCCATCAAATTGATGTTTTAATCTTAGAAATTTTGGGTGTAATAATGGCAAATTTGATAAGGAATAAATGATTCCATTTAGTCACACATTTTTCCATTAAAATTAGAGTCTTAACTATTCAGTTTTACTTTTGTGTTATTGTACGATGAGATGTGAAAATTTCATTCACTGCATGAACTTGAAATGAATGCTTTTATATATTGATTTTAAGTGATTTTAGAAAAACTGACTTTCATCGTACATTTGTATACGATCACGTATGGTGACCCCATCTTTTTCTCTAATGTTTGATTGTTCTCATTTGCCAGAATTCAAAAGTCCATGGTAACTGTTAGTCCCCTAGTCTTCTATGTGTTGCTCTCTGGCTGGATCTTGTGTATAAGTAGATGTATGTTTCACTGTCAATTGAGTGTCCTATGACCAAAACTCTTCTTAAACTACATCAGAGTCAGATCTACATGTATCACTGTCATTGCAATTATGTAGTCAAGGGCAGTAATTGTATAACTTTTTTTGGACAATATTTTTGTTCAGTTTATACAATTGTGTTCTTGTTCTACTCCCTACAGCATGTTCAGCTGTCCAATATTCAGCTTGCCAACACAGCCTACGTGTACTGTGCATTTGTATCATTCAATTATCATCAATATTTAGATAAACGGGCTTTGTTGACAAACTGAATATTGTTTTTTTCAGCATGCTGTAGAGAGACACAAAGAAACCGTGTTTGATACATTGCATAGAAATATTGAAAAAATTATCAACAGTTGCAGCTCTAGTCCCATTACAAGGCCAACTTGTTTTACGAAAAGTTAATGGCATTCATACATTTTTAGATTTTTTCTAGATTAAAGACATAAAATGCGACAAAACGGTTCTACATTTTGTTTAAGTATTACTAACATTAGAACCATTGGACGACATCAAAATGTTGGGAGTCAAAATAGTTTCAGGTCCCCGACTTTAGGCAGAGCAAAACTTTCAAGTCACCCTTTGACTACCCCAAAAATTTTCGAATCCCCCTGAATTCCTCCAGCCCCCCCCCCTCCACCATTTTTTGAATGCGGCCTAATATTTCGTGATATATCAATACAGTGGCGTTTTCACGAATGGCAAAATGACAAGATAGTTACGTTCTCATTGATGCATCTGAAAATGTTGATTTTTTCTGTTTGTGTCAGGTTTCAAATAAATTTTCATGAGCAAAGTGATGGTTAGCAACAGGTTTTTTGTTATAAATGTCTTTTTATGGTTTCAACGACAAATAAACGTCCTTTCAGACACTCTGCCCTTTTGATTTTGCTACAGTTTATGAAACTTGCTCTCCAGGGGCTTCTCAGGACAAGTAATTGGAACCAAGCAAAAAAGCCCAGTTTTTTTGTTCCTACCCATTCTTTTGGTAAGGCCGTGAGTCTACGAGTTAATACTACTGGTAGCGAAGGTTTCTTTTATGACTTTTATGAACCATTCATTAAAAAGCTAACAGGGAAAACCAAGACAGACAAATTCATATTAATCCCTCGGAAGCTATAGTAGAAGGGGATTTTTACGCACGGTTTCAGAGAACTGAAATAATGGATAGTCACTGAAAATAAACTTAAAATATCATGAGGGCAGAGTTAAACTTGTTTTTTCTTGGTTCTCATTAGAGATAGTAGCTGTAATTTGATGATGACAGCACAATGTTTTTGCTTTTTGTTCTGTAATATCAACCAGTGTATTGTAACCTGTGTAACCATTTTCCTCTCTAGAGGTCCACCGTGATGGTGAAAGGGTTAAAAGTATGTTGCAATGCCCACTGTAAGCTAATTGAATTATATCATATAAGCAAACAATGAGTTTTCAGTCCAGACCAAAATTCATGTATTGGCAATAACAGAACACAAATTATGAAAAATTTGTCAAAGATGCGGCTACTGTGCTTTGAATATTAAGCGCTACCTAAAAATAAGAAAAACTGACTTTCAGTGAGCAAACCAATCTTCCAGACCCTCCCCTCCCCAGGATATCAAATGATCAACCCCTAAGTTAGCTGCAAAAAGTTTTGCTTTGCTTATTGCTGGCGCAAATAAACTTGGAACACCGAAGTCCCTATATACATAGGAAAACCGCTGGCGATATCCCTATATCGCCAAGTGATTAGCCAAAGCGGTATCGCTAGTGAGTTAGATCATCTTACACTTTGTTTATCGAAATCACTGCGGGGTGCCCATACTGTGTCTCATAGACAAAAAGCCATAGCAGAGGCCGTACATTTTGCGTGAACGATGGTACAAGAAAGGATTGACGTTTTGAGTAAAGTTACTTCGGTAAATTTCGATGAGCAGGGAACCTGTTGAAGCAACTGTTTTGACAGACTTTCCCTCAAAATGAAGAAAGAGTGCAGGTGAGAAAACGGTAGGTGTTGTCATGGAGCTCGCTATCGTTTGGCTTCGTTTCGTTGTGCAGGCGTGTCATCATAAATGCCGTCATTTCCACTGTCTCACAAAAATTGCAGGCTTGTCATCATAAATGCTGTCATTTCCACTATCGCACAAAAATTGTAAATTGCGCCCGGCATTGTGGTTAAATCTGTATTTTTAACTTTCATTTTTATAAAGTGATCAGCTTACGTTGAGGTTTAAAATGTGCGTCTCTTTCTGTACATGGACCTTTATTCACGTTTTACACCCATCGAGCGATGTACTGTAATATCTCGAGCATGTACTTCGACAATTTCCATTCAAAGCGACAGTGTTTCCTTGAGTGAAATTCAAAGTCGCTAAATTTCTAATTTCGTTTCGAAGAAATCGGTTTGTCTATAGACCCTCGTTTCTCGAGGATGTATGGTTTGTCGATCGGTGTAAAGTAGATGCGTATTCGAAGTGAGGAATAGACGGTTGTGAAAATAACCAATGGTACCGGTACGTTATCGGCCGTGCACCGATGTAAGTTGCTAGGTAAAACTTCCTGGCTTTGACGTTTTTTTATCCGACATGTCGTAGCGAAATTCTGTGAGAACTAATACTGGCAAGGTTTTGGTTTTTGGAGAATTTCAGTGTATCAGCTGATTATCAAGTTGAAATAAAGCGCGAGCATGGATGGTCCGACTTGTTGCTGCTGGCGAACGGCGTGGCGTGGCGGGGAATCTATGTTACAAGCATCCAACTGTTGGCCATAACCTCTACGGTCGCCATCGACGGCTTTCGTGATTTTGAAGAATAAAGTAAACCGTAGATAAAGCTAGACCTTTTCTCGGCTTTGTTTCTGAAAACCTCTCCTCAGAGGCAAAGGCAACGTAAACCGTGTCCGAGTCTCGGCCTTGATATGAACAAGAAAGTCATAGTTCAATCCACAGTCCCTGTGTTCAATCACATTTATTTGCGTGCGTCATACAGATGATATCATTATTCATAGAGGTATCCGATTGAAGTTGGTACATACTTTTCTCAAGAAACGTACGATGAAAAAGGAAGGGCTAAATAAAAATGTTTCAATCATTTCATCAATTGCAAAGAACGCTGAAATGCTGCAGATTTTAATCGCTATGGCAAAGTTTGTTTTTTGACCTCAACGTTATCCGATCGAGAACGTAAACTTGGTTTGACCCAAAGTTTGAAAATGTGTTTTCTGATCTCCCGCGGCATGGCCTGCAGCCTAGCCAGTGACGTCGACGTTTCGTTCTTCGAATTCAGAGAGATACATCAAATCACCACGATCAGCGGACAAGACTATTTTCCAATCGCCATCACAAAAAAATTACGGAGAAATGAGACAACACGGTGAGAAAAAAGGCATATCATCAATGATGTTGATAACCTACATTTTGCTTCAAAACGGGTACCTTTTCAAACGACCCAGATTCCCGATACCAACTCGCCCGAATTCAATTTGTTAGGCGAGCTAACGATATATTTTTCCTGCAAACGTAAAGAGACTTGCACTGTGCACTGAAAGGAATAGTTGGCGATATCTTTACCGAAACTGAAAAAATAGCTAAAGAAGTAGCCATCTCTCAGGCAGTACACGGCCAAGGTAAACCTGAGCGTTCATATTCGACTAATGCCAAATGGAGCATTTTCGACGAAAACGGCGATGTCCAGGCGATGACTTATTTTTAAAGTTGAAGAAAAATGCTTAAAATTTTGGTTGTGTTAGTCAATCTATCGAAATATTTTTGTTCCAATTGATAAAATCATAGACAGTCTCGATTATACCATCCATAATTAATATTTACAGACTAAATCGACAGGGGGGATGTGAATTTTAACACAAAGAACGCGGTACGAACGAACGTGTAATCTCAAACAACGGGCGATTTGGTTTCGGGCCAATATGACTAAAATCAGATGTAGGTTCCCTGGTCATTGAAATTTACCAACGTAACTTTACTCGAAACGTCAATTCTTTATTGTACCATCGTTGAACGGCCTCTGCTAAGGCGTTTTGTCTATGAGACACAGCATGGGCACCCCGCAGTGTTTTCAATAAACAAACTGTAAGATGATCCAATGCACTAGCGATACCGCTGTTGGCTAATCACTTGGCGATATAGGGATATTCCCAGCGGTTTCCCTATATATATAGGGACTTCGGTGTTCCAAGTTTATTTGCGCCAGCAATAAAGTTTTATTGAGGGATTATATTATAGTTGGGATCCCTGCTGTGAGATCTAACTCTCATTTGTTGAGTGTGTATGACAAGGAGTCATATGTATAGTCTAGCATTGACTGTATCTATGCATTCAAAAATCGTGCTTAGTAGATGCAAACAGAAACACTTAGTCTGTGTTCCCTCCATCCGCAATACTATAGCTACAGTGAAACCAGAAATCGACTTACCATTTATAAAATGCATCACAGATGGCGCTGTATATATAACACATAGCTGCTGTACAGTACATCCAGTTCATACAACTGAGAACGAATTTTATTATTTTGTTCTTGCGAGTTGATACAGTTCAAGTGGTGCGGTTCGTTGCAGACTTGCTTACATGCTTACTGACTGCACTTGGGACACGATGTTACGTCAGCTCGCTAAGCGGACCAAAATATGTGTAAGATATATGTGCATTTTTCATAATATCATGCATATGTTTTAAATGTATAATTTTTGCCAACTACACACAAACACACAAAGAGGCACAGGCACACACCGACACATGCAGAGAGAGAGAGAGAGAGAGAGAGAGAGAGAGAGAGAGAGAGGAGAATACTTTGCGTGTTTAAGGTGGTTGGAAAGGCTAGAGCGTCAGTTATAAACTTCAACAAAACTATTAAAATTTTAAAGTAGTCAACATTCTCTGTGGAATAAAAAAATAGACATTGGGCACAAAGGCATTGCAGAGTTATAGCCTGTTGAAACATCTGAAAAACTGACCAAATTAGAAGAAGTTGGGGAGTCCTTAGTGTATTTACTATGGTAGAGGTCCCCTAGCTTTTGATAAAATGTTTAAAAAGGGAAAGTAATTATTTGCTGTTTTTCAGGAAAGTTTGGCAAGGCGGTGCTTGCATTCAGAGTGAGTGACTGCTATTATAAATGCATTTTTAGATTCTTTGAGTGTCAAAGAGGTGTCAAAAGTGAGATTAACCAAAAAGACTGCTCTGTGACTTCAAAAGAGGGGTGCAAATATGGCTTGTTTTCAACATTTTTGACAGAATAACAGTTTTCCTACATAATTATATACCAATTTAATCCAACCTTTGAAATGAGATATGGACATGGAATTTTAAGAGCCTATTAACAAGGTTACAGATAAGATATGTATGGTATAATTTTCCTGTATTTGAAGTACTTTTTGAAAAATCACATTTTGAAATTTGAAAGAATTTTTAATAATTTTTTGATATGTAAACCCATGTAAAATCATAAAAACAAATTTTATTTACAATTCCTGCCGTACAAATCTTACAGTTAATGGTGTGGAATTAATAGTTTGTGGAAGAATAACAATATCCATTTTCGTGCACACCTATGTTAATATCAAACGATCATACGAACGTATCAGGGTTCATAAAACAATCGTGGTATGATCACATGTATAATTGCTTATGTCTCTTCTTCTACACAGTCCTAGGGCACTACAATGTTGCAGTTGGAAAACCAGCTTATCAAAGCAGCCTGTACACAATATCGACACCAGCTGGCCCAGAGAAAGCTGTTGATGGTAACACAGACAGCAATTGGTCGAGCCAATCATGTACCCACACAGTGCAGGAACTAAGTCCATGGTGGAAGGTAGATCTTCAGAATACATACACGGTTGATGAAGTGGTCATTACAAATCGCAAGGACTGCTGCTGTAAGTTCTAGTTCACTCTAACCAGATAGGAACTGAAAATGCAGCCGTGTTTATGTATATTGCAGTTAACTGATGTATCTTAGTATGATCAATATTTGTATCAAATCTCATCAATGTTTTTGCAGCCGTGGTCAATGTATATCAGTTTTGTTTCTAAAATCGTTAAAATTATGCAAGTATGAATTAATTGTGCAAGCCATTTGCACAAAAAACTAATCAGTGCTTGTCATTCCCTAATAGAATCATTTCACCATATTTCATTCAAAATCCTATCTAATGGACAAACATACATATTTATAGACATATACACATTATAAGCTCACGTATGTGAA
Source organism: Ptychodera flava (assembly GCA_001465055.1). NCBI lineage: Eukaryota > Metazoa > Hemichordata > Enteropneusta > Ptychoderidae > Ptychodera > Ptychodera flava. Next base: position 53,600 of record LD358745.1, on the reverse strand, counting down.
CACGTGAGGTAGAAATTACTGGCATTAAAACTTTTTTAAGAATAATAATATCAAGATCTTACTTTCTCACGTCCCCAGTGCGCTGGGAGTGTGAGAACACAGTGTGAGAACAATTTGTTCTCACACTCTGTATTGTTGCGCGACCGAACACCTCGTATGTGAAACGTATGTTGATTGGTCAATTCTGCTCAGCGCCTAGTTCTCTGTACGAATTATTTGACGAACAGAACATCGCGTAATGTACAACTGGCACTATAGCAGACAGACGACAGAACCGCAGAGTGAACAGGTTGTTCTAGATTTGAGTACGGTCAGCGTCGGCAACAAATAAACGGAGGATGACCGCTTTCATGCTGTAACGGGAGAATACAGGCCATTGCAAACATATCGGCTGTTTACGCTCGTCAACATATTTTCTGGAGAAGAACTTACTTGACAGCGATACAGTTCGCGAAAGACTTCGATGAGCGAGCCATCTGAACACGAGGCTGTAGCAGACGACAGCGTCCACGCAATGTCATCATCAGATGGCCACCAGAGCTGTTTCGCAACATTTTCCTCAGATGACCTGGAGAATTTTGTGGCTGACCAACAAAACAAAATTGCCATATCGGTAATATACATGTTAACGTGTTTGATATGCGCATCAATGAAAGGAACTACATTTTTCTGTGCGGAATGATACAAATGAAAGAAGAGCAATCGAGTGCCGGTTTTTGATAGTATAAACCTACCACAATAAAATGCAATTTTATAAAGATATTGGAGGGACGTGAGAAAAATAATCCCACACCCTAATTGGTTTGGATGCAATGTCTCACACACGTTGGGGAATTCTGTCTCACACTCGCCGAAGAGACAGAATTCCCTAACTCGTGTGAGACATTCCATCTCAACCCGTTGGGGTGTGGGATTCTATTAATCCGGGCAGATACAAACCATATAATGCTCGAAACAGTGGTTATCGTGTTTGTCAGTTTAACGCTCCACGTACACACCTTGTAACATAAGGTTATTTTGTGTTGAAAATTGTTGAAACTAGGCATCTTTAAAACGGGTTCGTTTGTCATGATCATTAAGGGAGCTTTCAGTGATTACAGGGGGATGGGCCGGGGGAATTTGGGGGAAGGGTCACTTTTTAGAAAACAGTTCGCAGGGGAGGGTCAGGTTTTATAAACCTATCTTGGGGGAGGGTCACTTTTGACAGAAGCTGATTTTACTGCCAAAACTTTAATTGTACATGTGATATTTCCTGAATAGGAAATCACCAACAAAATACATACACATTATAGACCGCCATGCATAGTAAATTGACATTTCAGTGAAATTCCAAAATCAAATTTCTTACACAACCATAGACTTGTAACCACTCTAGTCTAATCAAGAACAATAATCTAAATAATCAAGCATACATAAGTGCACAGATTTATCTAATTTTGTACTGAAAAAAAATTATTCATAGTTTCATCATAGACCGCCATGCATTGTGAATCGACATTTCAGTGAAATTCTAAAATCAAATTTCTTACATAACCATAGACTTGTAATCACTCTAGTCTAATCAAGAACAATAATCTTAATAATCAAGCATACATATATACAAACATTTATCTAATTTTGTACTAAAAAAAGTCATTCATAGTTTCACATAGACCGCAATGCATAGTGAATCGACATTTCTGTGAAATTCCAAAATCAAATTTCTTGCACAACCATTGACTTGTAACCACTCTAATCTAATCAAGAAAATTAATATCAATAATCAAGAGTACACAAATGCAAAGATTTACCTATTTTTGTATTGGAAAAAACTATTCATAATTTCATCATAGACACCATGGATAGTGAACCAACTTTTTAGATGAAATTCAGAAATCAATTTCTTGTACACAAATGCACATTTTACTTTCCTATTCAAGCAAAGTACATTAAAATACATTATCAAACATATATAAAATACAGATATAGCATGGGTTTTTGGTTTTGTTTTTTTTTTTTTGGGGGGGGGGTAAATTGTCAACAATTTGCCTGATAGACTCAATGTATTATGATTTGATATTTTTGGATGAAGCACTAAATCAGCTACATCTTGCCTTCTTATAGTTGCACAAATTATGGCGACCCTTCCTCAAAAGTATGAAATACCATATCTCTTCAAAAATTCTTGCGTGATAAATTGCGAATATCCCTTTAAAAACACCAGCCCTCCCCTCTGTAATTTGTCCCCAAACATAACAATTGAACCAATTGTTATGTAAATTAGCTGATACTGTTTTAGTTATTCCATGGGAGAATACGGCTGTGGTTGCGTGGGGGGAGGGTCAAGTTTTAGAATGTCGGACGAGTGGGAGGGTCACATTTTAGACAGGAGGATAGGGGAGAGGGTAACATTTTACGGTACAGGTGAAATTCCCCCAGCCCACCCCCTGTAATTACTGAAAGCTACCTAAAGTGACGTGTCCCAACTCGTGAAAGTACAGAACAGTCCCTCAATGTCGACAGATTTTCACGTGATAAGCCGTGAGTATATTAACCAAAATGTGAGACGCGGTCCTCTTCTTGAAGACAGAAAAAAGTGCACCTCAAAACCGTAACAAAAACACCCTCCTTTAAAAAATTTCCACCCTTTTAGATGGATTCTCATCTAGAGTTATAGCCATGCTATCTCAAAGGAGAAAGGAGTGAACAATGTACATTATCTAATACAGTTTTTGTAACATGTTCATTTCTAAACCACCTAATTTTAATACAAATCGTTTGTATGAAATAGAAGTATGAAAGTTTACATTTGTGTCATTTCGCTTCATTTTCTAGAAGCTTACTGTTTATCAAACATGCTTTGGTACAGGAAATATGCAATGATATTGCCTGGTTACACAATTATAAATATCGTAAAATATCATATGCCAGAGTCTTATTTTATTATGAAACTGGCTTACCGATAATATCTCAAAAGGTGGTAAAAACCTTTTTTTCTAAATGGTGATTAACGTTTATCTACGCAAATATTGCCTGCCCAGGAGTTAAGAAACTTTATCTCCTGCAAACGTTCATACAGCGCCGCCTGTGGCGGGGGTCAAGAGGTCATTGTGTGGGCTTGTACCATCCTCTTTTGCCCTGAGACGTACTTTACAGCAGTCAACCAGCCGGATACGGATGTTTTGAAATAAATGGGAAGAAAGTTATACCTTTAGCTTCGGACCTACGTCACAACAATAACGTTAACGGATACCGTACGCGTGTTACTGGTGTATTGACAGTTTATTGTGAACAAGAATACTTGTTTTATTGTAGTTTAAATGGGCCGGGTTCGAGGCTGTGAGTGGGACGGTCCCGGGACGAGGCCACCTCACAATTGGCTTCGACGTTAGAGCGTTCTTACAATGTCCTTCCCTAATAGAACAAATATCACTAGAGTTAAAATGACTAAGCTGTTCCATCCCCCATTTCTAGGATATCATTGAAGATGAAAGAATTGTACTACAAATAATCAGTGAAGGGGGCACATAACAATTCAAATTTTAAGTGTCACATCTCTTAATAACCCTATTCCAGTTCTTTTCTATCCTCGTATTTCCAGGTTGTCATTGGTTTAAGTTTTAAAAATCCAGAAAATGCGCAGCTAATCAAATTGTTTAAGGACCTCTACTAACTGACAGACATTAAGTCGACATACTAACGAATATGGACTTTAAATACTCTGTCGCAGCTTTGGAAGCATGGTTTCTATACTTCAAATGTGCTTTTAACATACAGATTTGTTTTCCCCTAGCACAACGTTTGATAGGAGCCGTTGTGCGTGTCGGTTTGAGTGAATATATGGCTAGAAACAACAAATGTGGAAACAGGGTCAGCGGAGCCAGGATAAACCAATTGAAGAGACTAACATTCCATTGCAACGCTGGTAGAAAGGGACGCTTCGTTAGTGTTCAACTCGAAAGTAAATATCAGTATCTCACACTGTGCGAAGTTGAAGTTTATGGAACGTTGGGTAAGAACAAAAAATAAGCACTTTATTTTGGCCTACATCGGAATATCATTTTGGTCAAAAATCACCGAACACTCTGTTATATTACATTAGATAAAATAGTAAAATCGTTGAATCAACCTTTTCAGCCGAATTTACCTAAAAAAGTCCAGGAGTGAATCACATGCATTTGTTGACGTAGCAACATCATATTTGCTTCAGGGTGTTCTTGTGACGATTCCCGCTGCAATTAATCAGAAAGGAAAACAAACGTATGTCATGATCATACTATAACAGATTCCCTAAATATTCAGGATTGGCAATAAGAAGTGCACCACTCGCATTCGCCGTCATAACAACCGTATTTGCTTCAATGTGTTTTTCGTGATAATTCCCACTGCAATTAATCGAAAAATAACAAAAACGCACGATAATAAGATAATAAATACCCTTAGCCTACATGTTCAGGATTGCAAATGAGTCATTCTAGACGATCTTTGCAAAATACATATCGGTATGAGAACGTATCGTCTTTGAAATCTCTACATTTTCTTGTCATAGTATCACAAAATGTCGCAGTTGGAAAACCAGCTTATCAAAGCAGTCTTTACACAATATCGACACCAGCTGGCCCAGAGAAAGCTGTTGATGGTAACACCGACAGCAATTGGTCGAGCCAATCATGTACCCACACTGTGCAGGAGTCGAATGCATGGTGGAAGGTAGATCTTCAGAATACATACAAGGTTAATGAAGTGGTCATTACAAATCGCGAGGACTGCTGCTGTGAGTTATTATCAGTTTTAATATTATCCATAACTGTAACTAGTATCGAGAAATGCATGGCTTGATGCATTTTGATCGTATCTGAGGTGCATTGTCCAGGTCTCGAACGGACCACAGGGAGGAGTACGAATTTTACGTAATCCTTTGATGATATGTCCGATAATGACCGGGTCTCCTCTCCCTTTACTTGACACACTGTGGGTGCCGGGACCATGCTTGAAACTTAAATTGCAACCTCTTATCACTTGACCACACAGAAGCTGTAAGTCTGTAAAAAATGCCTAATGAGCTACCATGTTGACCTTATCAATATCTCACGTGCACGTTATACCATACATCTCACAAGATATTGGCCGACTTACCAGGAATACCCCTCCCCCAGCTACCCGCCAAACAACTGGAGTTCAATGAACACATAATACGCTAGCATACAATGCACACTCGATCAAAGCAATGAACCACAGAACATAAGACATATCAAAAATGCATTTCTGTATTAGGCCAGTGCCAGTCAATAACCCCTGATAACTTTTTGAAAATTACGTTACAGTATATTTGAAAATTAACTTCAAATTTATGATAGGCATTTTACATCGATCTAGCGGGTATGTGTCCCGATAAGATAATAAATGCAGTATCTCTTCCTTTCATTTCGCAAGTAAAGGTTTCTTTCTAGCTTCTTTCTGGACTAAAGCACTGATTGCAACAAGTCTGATACAATTCGATGTTGCCTTGCTTGCAGCGCTACGTTTGATTGGAGCAGTGGTGCGTGTTGGTTCGGGGAGTGGTATTGCGAGCAACACCCAATGTGGAAACACGGTCACCAGTGACAGAATAACCAAGTCGACCACTTTAAAATTCGATTGCAGCCATGGTACAAAGGGGCGCTATGTAAGTGTTCAGCTAGAAGGACAATATCAGTATCTTACATTGTGCGAAGTTGAAGTTTACGGAAGACTGTGTAAGTATTCAATAATAGCTACTTATGTAGTAGTGGCAGCAACTGTGTTACAAATATATTTTGTACTATAACCCAAACGGGATTCGAACCCCAACACTTCAAGGCAACATCGCCTAGAGGCTAGGCCTCACACAAAACCAGTCGGCTACCGTTTCCAACCCAAAAGTTAGGCTACGTTCACAAAAATGTTTAGGGATGGGGGCTGGAAGAATTGCGATTGACATTTTATTTTATTCAGACCCCCCTCCATACCCTCCAAATTTTTCAAGTCCCCTCTCTATATGATCAAAATTGTTTAAGTCTCCCCAAAGTATCATATAGCTGCATATTTATTTGAATGCATGCAGAGTAAAAATAAACATGTATTGCGTAGTTCTGCATGCAGATGTTCAACACCACCTCTTATCAGCAGGTTGTAGAGCCATATTCCAAGGGCAGGTTCTCAATAACGGCCTTTGTCGGCGTCAGACTATCTTGCATGGAAGTTTACTTACTAGATTACAATTTCAATGGAAAGCAAAAGGCTTTGATCCTCTTATAGTCTGGAATAAACATGATCCCGGGGTCATTTTTAAATGCATCGGTAAACCTTTTGGATTTAAAAGTCTTAGCTGACTTGAGTTTATCCAGCTATGGCCAGGTCAATGGCACTAGCTGAAGAGCACGCAACAAGACAATCATGAGAGATACCATAGTGCAATTTGTCAATACCTGGCTTCATTTTGCCAAATTGAGAAAAAAACTGAGCACAGTGACCTAACGAAAAAATGGGGTTTTTTTCAAAAATACAAGACATATACGACTTAGAATATTTCTGTGAATGTTTTACAAACCTGACAATACTTGAAGGTTAAAATATTCCATCAAATAAAACATTTTTATCTCAGAAATTTCGGTGTAATAACAGCAAATTTGGTAAAAATAAATTATTCCGTTTATAGTCAAACATTTTTTTCATTTTAATTATAGTCTAAATTTACTGTTCAAAGTTTTACTTTAGTGTTATTGTACGATGAGATATGAAAACTTAATTCACTCCATGAACTTGAAATGAATGGTTACATATATTGATTTCAGAGAAAAACTGTGACTTTTTATCGTACATTTGTAGAAAATCAAACACGGCGGCCCAATATTTTTTTCTCTAATATATGCCAGAATTCAAAAATCCCTGGTAACTGTTACGTCTCTTGGTCTTCTATATTTTGCTATCTGGCTTGATCTTGTGTACAAGTATGTTTTAGTGTCAACTGAGTGCCCTATGACTACATCAGAATATTTAATGCATTTATACATTTTTAGATTTTTTTGAGATTGAATGAGACAAAATTGTTCTAGATTTTGTTCAATTATTACATGTTGGGAACCAAAATATTTTCAGCCCCCCCCCCCCCCAGTAGGCATAGCAATTTTCAAAACTTTCAAGTCCCCCCCCCTGGCTACCCTAGAAAATTCGAATTTCCCCTGAATTCCTTTGCTGACAGTTTGGTGAATATTATTTGTTATTTTTATTTCATTTTGCATATTTAATAAGGCCATATATCAAAGTGAATGCACTTAATTTAGTCAAAATTCTGACTTACAATAGTAATACCTACATTCGGCTAAACTCAAAGTTTGATGATTGTGATATATCATAATTTTCTCATCGATCGGCACACTTGCTTGCTGGTCTGAGTATTTAAACAATGAAAGTGAGTGATCTGCTAATGTTTGCTTTCATTGACAAAATCAATTAAGTCCTATGTGAACAGAGAAGTTAACGCACAAATGCAAGCTTTTTCTATCGGACACAATTATTGTCGACAACCTAGCCACCCGCTCTCTTAGACACAACGGTAATATCATTTCCCCCATTATCAAAACAGCCGTTCAGAACACATAATTTGGCTTCCTGCAGGAAACCACAAAAAACCATGACCGAGCTAATATCTTTGGTATCGCTTACCTACCCGGCCTTATCATTTGTATCTAATTTATTTACGATGCTTGGTAAAATCGTCAGGGATAATGGTTGTGTCGACATTTGCTTGCATTATAAAGTTGAACATTTGTATCCCTCCCCGTTAGATCTAGGATATAATACTGATCTTCACGAAGCTCTGTTTGTCTTGCCCACTCATCACCCGTTTTCTTCTTTTAGTAGATAATTTACGCTATCAGTGACTTTAAAAATAATGTCAAGGACACTGTCTCGCTACTATTGATCAGAAAGTATATAAGAATTCATAACTTTCGACCAAAAATGGCACATACTAAACAACAGGCTGTACATATTAGATTCCGAAAATGCAAGTCATTTCAGAGTAGATAGAAGAAATTGCTTCAAAAATACAATTAGTAATTTTGTGATAAAAATTATCCAAAAATATGATCATACTCCTTAAATGGGAAGTTCACCAAGGATAATTTTTACATATGTGCTAGCTTTGTGGTCACTTACCCCGGAAAAGCTATTTTCGCATTTATAACTCGTAAGATTTTTTACAAAAACCGGTAGAAATAGTACAGGAAGTTGCCCATGTAATTTGAATCATGGGGAAAAGCGCCAAGCTTGAAGCTTGCATAATGTGATACGGAAGGGACCATTTTCTCATGGGTATGGCATTGTCAACTCACCCATGCTTAAACCAGGCTGCATATTTACGTAACTGTTGTTTACACTGAGTATCCTTGCATAAACGATGATTCACTTATAATAAACTGTCCACTGTCAGATTTTGTGTTGCTGTTTACTACTGTGTTACTGTAAGTGGACAATGTGGGGGCCATACCCGTCCGAAAGTTAAACCTGAGTCAGGTCATCCCTTGGGACCTGTATACCAAATGTTAAAGCTGCTATGGAGAAGAAGACTTTTTACCAAATATGTTTTTCTTTTTTAACTAGTTTGGATATTTTTTGACACTATCATTAAAATGAAGAAAAAAAACGATTGTCCCAAATCCCCATACACCTTCAAACAAAACATCAAAGTAAAAGGTGCAGCGCTTTTCAAGTTTTCACAGTGGACAGACAGACTGACAGTCAGGAGGGTATACAGACAGACACAGGAAGTAGGAAATACCCGTATATACCACTCTATAAGCTACCTTGTCATATATATATATATATATATATATATATATATATATATATATATATATATATATATATATATATATATACGTAGGTAAAAAGCAAATCCGCCACTACTAACTACATGGTTACATGTTAAGCCCCCCCCCCTTCCCAATAAAAACTGAGTGCAAGCTATGATCTAATATAAGCCATACACAGTAAACAAATGACGAACATGAATAATTAATTAACAATATAAATATCACTCATATACATATTGATATACACATTTATATTAATGTTATATTTAATCCTTAGAGTTCCGTATCAAGAATGCCGAGGTCAGTGTTGGTTTAGGCCTAAGTCACTCACTTGTGATAATCCAGTTTGTGGAACGACGATACCGGAAGAATGGTAAGGGAAAATCAAAGTCAATGAACCTGTGTGACATTGAAGTTATGTCAGTCTTGATATGTGGCCGAAATTTAACACAATCACTGCAAACAAACTGAGAAGAAATAGAATTACTAGTATATCATTATATTTCAAGGGTTACCGGTGTAGGGGTTCTTATGAAGAATTTTATTGGTTAAAACAAGTGTAACACTTTTATCAACCTTTGTTTTATTCTTCCTTCGTAGAAATAAAGTTACAATAGCGCATCAAGTTATGGTTTTGGAAGATTATTTCCCCTTTCTTTTAAAATGACCCTGAGGTTACTGTTGAATTGCGTTTCCCTTTTTTATATTTCTAAGCCAGTATAGGTAAAGAGAAGAAGGTTGATTTCAAAGTTAGTCGAAAAGCAAACGTCTTTACATTGTCACAAAATATGCCCATGCGGTATACTTCCCCGGCGTCAATCGTTGTCTTGACGCTAGTCATTTCCATACTGGGTTGGTTGCGTATATCATGGTCCCTACTGAGGGTCTGTGGTCACAAATAGTTCTGTGTGAGTCTGACAAACCCATGGAGACATGCGCATGTAGCGCCTACATAGAAACGTTTGGCACGCGTACAATGCGTAATTGCACAATATATACATTTCAATTTCTCTCGAGATATGAATGATAGCGTCCTGGCGGATATTTTAGATACGGAGCTGTAAAGTCGCACTGAAATTGTTTTCTCTTACTCAGGACAATCACAATTTACTGTAGCATATACTTGTAAATTTACTTTCTTTCAATATAATCTAACCTAGCTACCTGCTGACAGCTATCCTGTTACAATATTGCTAATCCGAGGTACAGAAACACCAGTCTTTTCGGGGTCATAAAAAAACTTATAGTTAATTCAGAACATACATCTTCCAATCCTGCCACTTCTCGATGTAATATGTCCTTGTTAATGTTCATCGTTACTGATACTGTAATCGAAAATGCTTTCTGGGTTGTCAGTTTCATTGCTGCTCTATAATTCTCAGGAAATCCTATAACACCATCATCAGAGTCGCTACTGTTCGTTTTCCTACAAGATTTCAGTGGAGAATATGATCCAGCAATGACTGCTTGTACTCATCATGAAAGAAATTGTTTAGATAAAGATGGCCTGAGGTCTTTACAGAAAACCGGACATCACAATACTGTACAATCATCACATGGAAGGCCTATTTGATTAATTCAAAGTAGATAGGGTATTGTGGGGACTCTGGTGGATTACTTTTCGGGAATAGAAGAAGTTGTAGCTCAGATATGAAAACAAGCCGCGACTCCTCGTAATGTACTTACAATGGGCGATATAAGGAAGTTTTGAAAGACAAAAGTCTTTAATGATTTCCTGTATGACAATTATTCGCCAGTATAAGAAGAACGAAATGAAATGTCATCCCTCAAACGTATCCAAGCTAGCTTATTCAGAGAAATAAAACTGAAAATGCCCCATATCATTCTGGGTAGTTTTACGTTTGATCAGCTTGCAATCCTAATTTTCTTCAAAGCATCTCTCATGGGTCACTGCAACTGGTATATTATCACAGACACGCTGACGATTGCATCATAAATGGATTTTTGATAGCGAGAAATGAAAAAGGAAAGAACGATAAAGACAATAACAGACACTATACCTCTCTATGAATGCAGATGCTTTATAATTTCTGGGGAAATCCATTTGAGGCATGTATCTGTTCTGCTGTTAGGTGACAACGCTTTGCAAGCAAATGATTGGGCCTATGATTACATGAAGATAATTTTGAGTCAATTCTCTTCTAATCACATTTAATTTCAAAAAAGGAAACGACCACTCGTTATTCTAATTGTGACTTAAATTTAAGATCTCGCTAAAACTGCAAGAATACTAAGTGAAAGAAACGGGTTCATTGAAGAAGAGTGATCTCGTTCAGAAAATCGTTTGTCTCTGGTCTGTATTGGAGCAGTATTCATAGACTTAATCCTCTGTACCAGGCTGTATCGGCATGTTCGTTCTATAAATCATTAACAGACTTGTATTCATCTTATCTTTTATTGCCATATTACCATTTTTGGGTGCTAGAGGTTTAAACTATTGCAATTTCTTGGAAGACGATTCTTCTGTGGACATATTCTGAGGACGAAATATGTAGTAAATTTGTCTAAGAGTGTCCTATATTGTATTCTGATGAAAATCGACATCTCAGGTATCGACATTTTCGTCATCGTTGAATGGACATAGGTTTCGATGTTTTCAGTAATTTGAAATTTGCAAACAAAGCGATATGTTATATATTAGTTCCGGTCGGTTGTGTTACGGCCCAAAGGGCCTGTGGTCATGTATTGAATATTAAAGGACGAATATCGTGTCGGTTTTCAGTCAGCAGCTGGGGGGTCAGAGGGGTCATTTTTTGCATAAAAATTAAAATTCCCTTGAAACTCTAATTTTATAGACTTCAAGTACACCGATGCCAGCAAAAAATTAGTAGATTTTCGATGAAAATATTTGAAGTATATAACTAAAAGATTTGGCTAGAACAAAATTTGAAAAGTTTTAGCGCTCCCTGGACTCACTTTGTGACTGAAGTTTTAAATCCAGACTCAAGACCTATTTTGTGAAAGAGCTTACCCATGTGACAGTGTGCAAAACGCCTGCGAACATTTTGGTGGATACCAGGCGACCAGGCGCTATATAAATTTCTTATCTCATCATATCGCATTATATGATAAAAAGTAAGGCGTAATATGAGCTTAGGTGAATTTCAAATGTGTTCATATATTCAACAACATGCAAACCGAATCTAATTTATTTTTTTTAACAGAGTTCGTACATTATTCGTCTGTTTCAATTTCTGTCGTTTGAAAAATAACCAAACTTTCAAAAATAAAGATTTGTGTGTGCCGAAACAAGGCACGGCGAAAAGGCAGGCCAGTCAGACATTTTTAAAAAATTGACATATTTTCCTCGTCGAGACCGAGTCGAAACAGCAAATGCTAATTCGAAAACAAGTTTACGATCAGTTTATAAGCTAGGGACGGTTGGGTTATCGGAAATAGCAGATTTCGCCGCAAGGGAAGTGTTAATTTATCAGAGTACAATGTGTCTTGCAAAACGTTTGGATTGTCTGAAATCTATTTATCATAGTCCCAAGAAGAATAGGTTCTATTAAATCAATGATTAAATAATTAAAGACACTGATCTTTTTATGAAACATCCAAATCAAATCTGTATAACAACACCTATAAAGGGTCTGCGATAGAATCACAAATTTGACGATGTCGCTACCACGTGTTTCCGAGAAATATTTAATCTGGACGCGCTTTGAAGTGATATTACCTCTCGCATATCATGATCACGAGATTTATCCTTATGCATCATATTCACAGACAGATTTAAATTATTTAAAAATTCTAAACTTGATTTGGTATATCGAGTTGTTATGAGCGATATCGTGTCTACTATTGCATTCAATAAGAAATGCATTAGGGTCTTTTATCTTACAAGTATTGCTTTACATGACGAACTGCAGACTTAGCATCCTTCGTGCAAAACTGACCTTTTCGTAGTTAGCACAGAATATATCTAAATAGATTAAAGCGTCCTATTTGAGAGAAAAGAGGCGATGTATAAAGTAATATGAAGTTGTTATGGCTAATGTATATTTTATTGCAGCGTCATTATAAAAAGTAAAGGTAAATCGGTCCCAAAATAGAGGGGTTTTATATTAACTTGGCGGCATATTTGTAATAGATAAGGCCTTCTTCGAGTGACCATATTCGCTCACAACAACTTCCGATCGATAACCATTAAAATGTAACGTAGGGCCAAACGGATCAGCGATGATAAAGAGATTCGTCTGATAAAATAGCCTTCTTAAATTTGCAATAGTAAGGTATGTAAATTATTTTGTGTAATTTCTAGTATAATAACCTGATTAAAAGGTTCGATTTACACTAATGCACGACCATCGTTCTGTAATTGTTAAATACATTAATTTAAGATTCTATCTACACAAATGTTAAAATAACAATGAAATATATTTTTCGAGTTAAGATCATTTTGAACTTGCGTAATAATGAAGTCACAGTGATATCAATGATGAGAACGAGATAAGTAAAACCGACACGGAATAGACATGTTTCTCGCAGTTTATGCTACGCATTAACTCTTTGAAAGTTATAGATATCGATTTATATATGGTACTTAAATATAGAAATGTGTGTTTTCACATCTTGTTAACTTGAATGATTTTTTTCTCTTTGATTTATAAAAATATGAAAATATGATCGCCATGAAATAGTTCTGATTTTTATTTAGCACATCCGCCTGTCGCAACACTTTGTGATTAGAGCCGGTGTCTCAAAAACCATTAATCTTCATATGCGATGAACGGAAGGATCATGAAGTGTTACACTGAAGTAAAGCATCATGCAATATACCGGCATTTGAACCTGTGTAGCTCTCTCTCTCTCTCTCTCTCTCTCTCTCTCTCTCTCTCTGCGTGATCTTCCTGATGATGAGGTATTTTTACACCAGTCCTTTCATTCAACAACTACAACTGCCACAAGCTTAGCCTTCGTACAAGACAGAACTCTAAGATTTTGAAAACGTCAATCATTCTGACAATCTGTGAAAAGGTCTTAAAAATGATGTTGGAAATAATGATATTCTTGAAAGATAACAGGCGAATGGCATTCATACATTGAAGTGCACAAAATACATCCAGTACCTTCTTCACTATTCGGTGCCACCTTTCCAGTTTTGAAGCGCATAGACCCTGTAATAGTACAAGGCTGTAATGTAGGCATTCATGCAATAATGCACCGCTCCAACATTGTCCTACATGTAAAACTTACCAAGACTCCTGTCCACACCGGCGACCCGGCATTTCTGTAGTAACCAGACAAGAAGCAGACGGAGAGGCACGGTGCTCCAACAATCAGTAGCACAACGCCGCCAAAAATGATAGCGATGCTGATGCCGTACATGTTATCCTTTGAATATGGTATTGTGATTGTTATTCACCAGTATGGATTTGTCACGTTTTCTCAGCCTGGTGTGGCTCAGGTACCCTTGTGTTGACCGTTTTCACGGAAACCCCACCTCGTGAGGCTCACGCTGAACACGGCAATGTGAACTCAAAGACCAAGTGCTGTGTCTGCGTTGAAGCAAGTCAATGTGAAGGTGTACCTTGGGAAATATGAGCCGATCCTCCATCAGCTTATAGAACATTTCTCTCGCGTCGCGGTGTTTCTGTCATATCCTTTATACGTCGAATAGACAAATGGTCGGTTAGATATTTTCCTGTGTGAAAACAAGTGCAGCATCTTCTTCTCCAAGCTAGCAAACATTGAGAACTTTAATTTCGTTGGTACTCGCCAAATGATAACGCAGGCAACATAGTCACATAATGTTTTACGAAAAATTTTCCCTCCACCTGAGGGTGCCGAATGTTTCTAACAGGTACAGGCATTACATAGAAACATTCGCACTCCCCAACAAAAAAAAACTTTTGGATATCGTCTTGCGGCGAATAACAAGCTCTTGTAGATATGTCCTAGCAACGAACGACAATGCTGATTTAGATGAGTTCATCATATATCAATCAGAACAGTAGAGGACGAATCAGTCAATGCGCATGTCATGAGACGCTGGCAAATTCGACGATAATGATCCACTCAACAATCGAATTCAGCAAACTACCCAAAAACGTAGGTGGACAGGATTTTTCTAGTCACCTTTTTCTATTCCAATATGTCACCTCCGTCACACATTTGATAACTTGCTGAAATCAGGATTATCAGATTATTTTATGGGTGCTTTCATGTCATCGAAAATACGTGTTTTATATCGAATACAAGATGTTTTTTACATTCGAACATTTCATTAATGGTTTCAGCTACATTACTTAAGTTTCGACCAACGGCACCAACATATTTTGCCAAAAAGCTAGATATACGTAACGCAGTTAAACCATCTAGCAGAACATGTTAAAGCGCCATCTTCTGATAATAACGCCGATGTATCAGTAGAAGAGGTACGACAGCTCGTCATGCACAATATGTAGTATTTTGAGGCGGCATCGTAAGGGAGCATAACCTAGTGATTTAGAGATTGGACAGAGATGCTGCTGTTGTTCCTTAAAACAATAATGGTTTATCTGTGAATTGTTAGATACGGTGCCTGCTGCAAAAGTGATTGTAGAATAGTAAATTAGGACAAATTATTTCAAATATTAACACATAAAGTACTCTGACAGTGCAGTCCACAATACAATAAATTACCCACGATGCTGTTTGATTTGTACCAACAACATTAGTTTTCTTAATTTTTTTTTCAGTTGTGCATAAAAGCAATAATGTGCAGTCTCACGATAATTGATCAGTTATATTTATTAAAAGTACGTTGGAATATTGAATTATAAATTTCAAAGAAATCGTCAATAAACATAAAAGCGACATTCTGCAGGTACTACCAATGTCGCAGTTTTGGGAAGCAAGTTATGATCAAGGGGTCATTCTCCGAGTCTGAAAAAAGTTAGCATGTAAATTTCTTTTGTCTTTTCCATTTGGAAAAAATCAATGTCCTTTTGTTTCATAAAACAGGTGGAACTAGGACTCCCTACTTTCTATTACTTTATTCTGTATGGCTGAGGACACAATCAGTGAAAAATTTACAAAAATGCTAACTCCTCTCTCAATCAAGCACAATTTTCTTAATCCTTAAAAATGGGAATTGAGAAGAAAGGTGTCCTTAAAAGTACGTTTTCAAAATATTAACAACTAGTCCAGGATTTTGTATACAGTCAATTATCCTGAAGGTGAGGGCGCTTATACGAAGTGTATTTTGCTATAATAGCAAACTTGCTAAATGCATGGACGAAACGAAACGAAAGGAACGATACACGCCCTGTGATTGGCTAGGCGCTACAACGTTCGTTCTTTTCGTATGCAATCCTTTGTTCTTATTGGATGAACGAAAACGACGAAAGAGTTTTCGCTCCTTTCGTTCACATTCTTTTTCTTGATTGGCTGAACGATTTACATATTCATTTTGTCTGCATGGAAGGGCAAGCTGTTGTTAAAAAAAATGCTGGCGCCTCGCTCTCATTATATATTCACCATGATGTAATTCCGCCGTCTTTTTAAATACGAGGAATAAAACTGACCACGGGTTCATGAGACCACTGAGACTAACCGAAACACGTTGACACTTCGTTTGACGCGCTACACGAATTACTCAATGCTTGAAAGGGGGCCGCGACACCATATTATGGTGTAGATAGTGACAATTTTTATGATTGACGTGCGGATTTGTGAGACCGCTTTCATGCTTTTACACACCGCAACACGTTGAAGTTCGTAAATTATGCAAAGAAAAGAATGGGAGCCATAACGTAAACCGCGACTTTGCCGAAACCGCGACTTATTGAGGCGCGACTTAGCGAGGGTCCACTGTACTTTCATAACACGAGTTGAATGGAGGTCACGGTGAATGAAGTCTGTTCAATCTGCGTTCACTGTTATTCCTTGTATTTCAAAGACGGGAGTTATTACATGGTGAATATATAATAAAAGCGAGGCGCCAACATTTTGAGGAACGACAATAGCTCGTTCTTTCCAGACAATCAGTAAAATGGGTTATGCAAATATTTCGTCACTTCCGTTAACCCAATCAAGAAAAAGAATGTGAACGAAAGGAACGAAAAGTCTTTCGTCGTTTTCGTTCAGCCAATCAGAACAAAGGATTGCATACGAAAAGAACGAACATTGCTGCGTCTAGCCAATCATAGGGCGTGTATCGTTCCTTTCGTTTCGTTTCGTCCATGCATTTAGGAGTTTCGCTATTTGGACTCTTCAAACTCCTGACAATTTATCTTGCCTATGTATGTAATAATTCTTAGACAACAGCATCATGAAAGCGAAGACTGTGGAACTTGTATATTTCATTATCCTGTAGTTACTCAAGATGTTATCAATTTAATTTTATGACTCAATCCCCCTAAATCTGTTACACCTGACAACATCTCTGCTCGGTTGCTGGCTGGCTTATAGACAAGCACAAACATATTCATTCCAATTCACATCGTTTAACCTAGGAACCATTCTTTTCCATTCTTTTTCTCTTTACTTCGGCCCTTCTAGTTGATAACTCTAATTTTTTTCCGGGATGTTTCAAGCCCCACACTTCGATAGTCAGTACAAGAGTGGGATAACTCATTTTTTTCAACATTGAGTTTTGATATATTTTTGTTCAGGAATGTGAAATGCATCTTTTGTGAAAATTTTGAGTAAAACAGTCAGTATAACTCATGTTGCCATATGGACATAATTTGAGTTACGACCCTTTTGCTTACGTACGCCCGTTTTGCACAGGCAAAATGTAAAACATCAAAATGTAAAAACATCTTATAATGATGATGCTATTCATGAATATTTCATCAAAAATCAGAAAATCGAACTGTGCGTAAAGGACGTAACATATGATGAGTTACCCTCTGTAAAGGACGTAAATCATGGTGAGGTACGAGCCTTTGTTGCTGAAATTGCTAGTTCAAGACAGACGTAACTCCACATTTTTCAATTTACATAGAATTGATTACATAATTGCAACATTCAGTTATGACATTTTACATATCTATGACATTACCCTTTACCCATAAAACCATTAACTACGAACAAAGTGAATTTTAGAGTTAAGGCTTTTAGCACCTTTATTCCCTCTAAGTTTGTTGAAAAACTGAGACACGGCTCTCGCGGGACTTGATGATTACGATGGTAACGCCGATTTAATTAATTCGTAAACCGGTGTTTAGTCAATAGACTATCACAAAGGACAAAAGAAATAGGTTGTTTTGTCTCGCCATCATTGATTTTACGTTAAAACCGGTCAGATAGAATCTATACGTCGAATAAGTAATGTAGATCACCTTGGAGCGGAAATGAAATCGAGTCCAAATTTATGGAAACGTCACATTCATATAGTCTGTACCAAAATCAGCGGGGAAATACTTCAAAAAGTAGGCAAATCGTTCCAAAACACTTCCTTGGTACGCTCTACAATATTCTTCCTCATATTCAATATTGATTGTAGATCTGAAGAATTACTTGCGTACTTCTCTATTTCAAATCCATAAAGTTTGGGGAGAAAGGAGAGTTAAATTGCTATCTTTACGCGACCCAGAACTCTCATCGAACTGATCTTCAAGGAATTAAATGTTTCCCGCATCTACGATAACTTTGAATGTAACATTGAGATTTTCATCTATGCCCATTTGTCCAGAAGCCTACCGATAGCGTCAGTCACCATTCAAAGCAATGTTTGAAAAATTTACAATAGAAAATTTGATAACAAGTCTCCGCTGTAAGATCAAGGCGTATTATATTGTGAGAAATATTATGAGGCATATAAACTAGATTAAAACTTAGTGATTGTCAACGTGGCTTGAGGATGCAGCGTAGTTTCAAAACACAAGCTCTAACCTTATTCCACGAATTTTCAGCTGCTTCTGATTGAGGTGATTAAAACTGCGTGACCTTTCTGTTCTTGACTTTAGTAAGGCCCTGATAGGGTTCATCAGAAACGATTTTTTCTTAAGTTGCATTTTTATGGCATTTAACGTAATATTATAAATGAGTGACAGAACTCAAGAATATCATTCTTCATTGACAACATCTAATACAGTGCCTGTTGTGAGTGTTTTTTTAAATTTTTCATAAATGACCTCCCTCAATGTGTTCAATCTGATACTCGCGGCTTCACTGATGACTGTGTGGTTCATAGAGAGATTAAATCGGATCGACATTATGGTCCATTGGAAAATTACCTCCTCTTTAATTTAAGATCTATTGGAAAACAACTGTGGTATGTCATTCCATACAGAAAATTGCAGCTTTGTTCGGATCACGTTTCGGATTAAGATTTATCAAAAGAATGACGATATCATTTAAAGGATCATAATCTCAAGATTGACACAAGAAGAGATCAATGGAAAAGTAGCAAGACGGTGCGGTTACTCTTATTCCAATATTCAAATTACTAGAAGTCTACACAGCACATGATAAATTAATGCATGCTTGAAAAGAAGACTGGCAGACCAGACTAAACACAGATGCGCATCGTAGCCCCATAATGGAATCAACGTAACCTTTTTCTGGCTGGAATAATCTTCTTCAGCATACGCTCAACCGCGTACCAGCAGGCTTCACAATCTGCTGTTCAATACGTATATTTTTCTACGGGTAATTTACTATTATTTGTCATATATTGCAACTTGTTTGTTTAAATAGGACAATAAATTATAAAACAGTTACTCTTTTAGGCGGTCGATACCAACCATTATTTTTACTGGTTTTGTCACACTGCCTGTGTACATTTACAATAACCAGCAAAATTACAGTTTCTCTCGGCCACACGATGAATTTTAGAGATTGCAGAATTGTACTTCCACCAGCTGAACTGCAATGGCAACTGCGCATGTAGCGAAACGAAAACGAGGCATTTGAAAAAAGTCAAAATGTAAATAAGTCTAGGTGATCAGGAATCGTGTAGGACAAAATCGTCGCTTTTTTAACAGAAAGATATCTCAAATAATGTTACAGTCACATATAGAATTGACAGACAATTTTGCTTCAGCATATTGTCAGACTTTGTTATGATACAAAGCTATGTTATAAGATGCATATTGCGAGGAAGATAAATGCATTGCCATGCTTCGGACAAAAGAGTATAGATTATTGGCGTTTGATTTAGACGTATAAAACTGTACTTTGTACCCTCCTGCATTATAAAAGGTGCTGAACTTTCACTTACATCATACCATTTATGAGTACAATGATTTGATGGCACATACACCATAGTACATAGATTTGATATTCATCAACAAAATCTTGTTTGCAATCCTGTCTTTTCAGATAGATTACCGCAAGTGTAAAAAAGTAATGCGGCACTAGTCATCTTCATAGCCATAGTTTCCACTGGATCAATAGTTTTTGGGAGTCGTTGATTCGTATTGCTGATGACTTGGACGCATCTTTATTGACATATGTAGCACAATAGCAATATATAGTACAACAACAATAACTTGGAAACCATAAGTCTATAAGTCTGCAAAACCGTGTGCATTTCATTGTACATTTATCATTTTTCAACGGCAATTAGTATGCACATGTTGTTCATAGTAAATTGTCGTTCTACTAAGATCGATTGTGTCTGCAAGTCAGTCAAAAGGCTCGAGATACGAAAAATATACTAGAATGGTCACCCAGAGGCCTGTTCGATCGATGTATAAAGTTTGAATTGAAGATTTTCATGCTTCTGCCGCCTGACATCCTTATTAGATATTATCGTGAAGAAAACGATGTAATTAGTATATAATAATACAATATCCTTGTACCAAGTTTGAATGAAATCGGTATGGACATGTCTGCATGTGAGAGGTTTTGAAAGTGAAACAATCATGACAAAATGGTCGCCTAGCGACCAAACACGGTCGTATCATATAATAAATTGGTGTGCATGTGAATTTTAATATAATGTTAAGTTGTCCTTGCATTGAGTTTGAATGAAATTGTCAAGAAATTGTGAAAATGGCCGCGGATTGACGTAGCTCGAAGGATTTAACCGTCTCGCCCGTCATCTATGATGGCTAAAAATGACCAAGAGACCTGATTTAGCTCCATATTGTCGTTTTATTCAATCATATGCCAACGTGTCTAGTTCCCATGGTGTGTTTCATATCCGGCACTTGGAGGTATGTAAAGGTAGCTCAAACCCCCGACTGGGACTGCTAACTGGCACTCCCAGTTGGCACAAAATGCACTCTGGGACCGGTCCCAGTTGGTCTCCTTGACTAGTCCCAGTTGGCTTCCAGGATCGGTCCGAGTTAGTCTCCAGGACTGGTCCCAGTCTGCTTCCAGGGCCGACCCCCAGTTTAACTCTTTCACTGGCCGCAGAGGTGAAATAAGTTATCTGGAACCGAAATATATAATGGGGAGAGGTTCCCACTCCACTGTATGCCTTTTGAAGCAATAGCGTACACTTGTTTTGTTCATGTTCCCTGTGATGTTGTGAAAATAGTGTATGTTGTTTGTGTGGGAAAGCTAACATCTCCCGGTTTCATTCTAGGACAGTCAGGTCTCATTTCAATTCTGGGACTCGTGGTTCCATAGAGCTATGGCAAACACACAGAAAAACACTGAGACAGCATATGCTACATAGCTACTGGCTGTCAATGAAGTTTTGAAGCAGTGTGTGTTTTGGACTTGTTAATTTGTATATTCAAAACCCTTTGTTTTAAATTCTCATCACCTCATTGATTTAAATTTCCTCGCATAAAGATGAAATGATTCTGCTGTACATGCATTTCTATCGTTGTAGACCTCACTATTGATAGTTGCCCCTCTCCTATTTATGTCTATCTGTTCAGAAATAAAACTAGATCCAAATTAAGATATCTCTCATATACTTCAACCGAACTGCAACTCTATCAAACACAGCCAGTTTTCGTTTAATGTTTGTGTCATTTTTAATGTAAATTTGTGAGTTGCTTGTGAGTTGCTTGTCTTGCACACTTATTTTTATCTCTTTTTTCATCAGTACACGCACGGTCTCTCTATCAATAAGATTTCCACACACACCACAGTAAAGGATGTACTATTGCTAAGATTGTGTACATCACAGTTCGGCCAAAGTAATAACATTCTTTGTTTTGCACCCACTCAAATTTTTGAAAACATGAGTGGGAAGACAGTACTAAAACATACACAAGAAAATTAAAGCACATAAGTTATGTTTTCATGATGATTTCCATGTATCTACATAAGTGTCTATACAAAAATCATCAGAAACTTCCTTTCATCGTGATCATCATAAGTTATACTATAAAATGTGAAATTTTGTAAGCAAAGAGTTGTAGGCACAAAAGCTACTCAGTAAAATCCTATTAAAACCATAGACCGTCGAAAAAACAGATGCAAAACAAAGAATTAAAAATTACTTTGGCCTTATAATTGGGATTTATTAAATGCGGCGTATACCTATTATCATGGCAGATTAAAAAGAAAAAAACAGATGGTCAGTACGAAGTACCAGTAACTGGGTTTTTTTCATAGTGGTCCCAGTTCACAAATTGGACGTGTCCCGGAAGTTAACTGTGACTGAGGCCTGGAGGACAATTGGGACCGGTCCCAGAGTTCGTTTTGAAGCCAACTGGGGCCGGTCCTTGATATCAACTGGGACAAGTCCTTGAAGCCAACTGGGACTGGTCCTGGAAGCCGACTGGGACCAGTCCCAGAGTGCATTTTGAGCCAACTGTGAGTCCATTTAGCAGTCCCAGTTGGGGGTTTGACCTACCCTTACATACCTGGCACTTGTCTTTCATTTGTACACCAGTGTGACTGTGATCGTTCTTTAACAGCTACTCACATTGACTCCAGCTCATTACATACAATTGTTAAGCCGCGCATGGTAAATTTTAAATTTAGTCCGGCTTAAGCCTCAATCTCTTATGTCAAAAATATCGAAGCACAAAGAGTTACTTTTATCTCTGCCGAGCTGATAACAACATAACAAAATTACCTAGTCTTTATTTCATTGTTGGTATCAGCACGTATAGTGTCGCTTTCGAAAAAAACATCATAGTCATACTTTGCTTTCGTTGATTTTGCTCCCATTTCTAACACTTTTAGCATTATCAATCTTCTTGGGTCTTTAATTGGTCTTTTTCGGTTTCGAACTCCCAGCCCTGCCTTTATTTGTGAGTCAACTGGTGGTCTGTTTACCGGGTGGACTAAATGTCCTAATTTCTTCTTACACACAGTACCGGTATATATTGCTATTTTTACCTCAGAAAGAGTAAGTCCCGGCAGAGTTGCTAAATAATTAACTTTGAATACACAATGATATGAGTAGGAATGGAGGCACAATTTTCAATGATTGCGATACCTTTATGTGTGGCTAAAAATAAAAGCCTTCCCCTGATGATATTTCCTGGAAAGAAGGAAGTGGGCTGTACTGGTTTTACCAATTTTATTCAACAGCAGGTGTTGTCTAACTTGACTACCAGTATTATGCATTAACTACAAGAATATCTAACAAACCTTGGGTGATTTATGTTCCAAGTGTGCAGGTGTCGATGCATATGGATTACGCTTAGCAAGCAACTGCTTGTGAATAATTATTTGCCGGACTATACTTCATTAACTTCAGTGGAACAGCCTTTCAGCGGATAGATTTTTTGCCTTTATGATAACTCCGACAACTATAGTTGATGATTACCATTGATAAACACGACCATTCTGCAGACGTTGAAGAAGTTAGTCTTCGTGCGACAAAATCAGACTTGCTTTTACCTTTTCGTTCTCGAAAATATTTACTAAACCAAACAATAAAATCGATCGATGTAAAAATATATATCATTATTACAGGT
Source organism: Ptychodera flava (assembly GCA_001465055.1). Taxonomy (NCBI): domain Eukaryota; kingdom Metazoa; phylum Hemichordata; class Enteropneusta; family Ptychoderidae; genus Ptychodera; species Ptychodera flava. Next base: position 29,995 of record LD358745.1, on the reverse strand, counting down.
ACGAGTACAATAATAATATATCCAAGCACTCTTAACATTTCTCCGCGACGCTCACAAAACGTGGATGAAATTTGCTGACAGCAAATGTTTTCAAAACTTGACACTCAGTCGTGTGAGTCTTGGTGGAGAAAAATGCTATAGGATATATATCCGCTCTCAGATTGTGGATCAATCTCTGTAGCCAGATTTGTACAGATCTTAAAAACATTTCCCCGCTAAGTCATTCTTCGTAATTATTTTACCTAGCCGAACATTGTGACTGCACGCTTACAAAGCTCGGGAAATCATTCATGCTGGTCGCCCACAGCTAATAATTTTTCAGAATGAAAAAAATTACCTTTCAAAATTTTGTTTGCCCCACAAAGTAAATTTAGCCACAAAGTAAACTCTGCGAAAACGAACTGTATTGTCGAATTAGGTTGTGTCAGGTCATATTTCAATCTTGGACATTAAATTAACCATTAGTCAATTACTTGACACGTGTCTACGTGACTTACTGAATCAATCTAAGGTTAGTGAAGTTTCTGTTTAGACATTAAACTGGAAAGAATGCATCCAAATCTCACCGTTGAGTCGTGTGAATATATCGACATTTTCTACATGTAAATCGATTCACTGTTAATCCTTTGGAAGACGGTTATGTTTCATCTAGGGAAACCTCTACTATGGGAAGTCCATCTGGTCAACCCGGATGCGAGTGGGAGTCTTTTGTCGGCTTGAAACTTAAATTTAAAAAAGGTTGACATTTACTGAAGTCCGAATAATTTCGAATACTGGCAAATAATATTGTCCTTGGTGGAAGTGCATGAGATATTCTTGGTAATTTTTTTTCAGTTTGATTGTGACGTGGCAATGTCAAATGTCACCCAAATAATTATTTGGACAGGAGAGGTCTGATAATCTAGGATATCGACCCCACATGCGATTTGCTGGTATTTTACTATGTATATCAACCAATCATTTTGCATCAAGTGGTGTTACAACTTTTATAAAGGTGATCATGAGGTACCTTGGTAGGAGTATTGGCACAGCAATCTCAGTATGAAGCATTTGTTGGTTCTTGGTTTGATCATGCTGGACTGTTTTCCTCTAACAGGTAAGAACACATTTGAAATAGTGTCCCACTTTGTGACAGGATAATGGAATATCTAAAAAAGCTTAAGAGAGCTTTATTGATTGGTTTATGATAATCGTTAAAACAAAACTTCAGAATAATGAATGACAACTTCTTCAGTTGAACTCGTTGTATTTCGCGTTGGATATTCTTTGTAGAATGAAATATCATGGCAAAAGCGCACAAAATATCTTTATGAATATCTTAAATTTAAGCTCCATAAGCTGTATCTTTTGGCTATTTGTTCAGAACTTTTGTTTTGTAGTTCTGCATTGAATTCCTAAACTGTAATTTAATGCCAAGTATTTAGCATATAAACACAACTTATATGAGTATAATCACTATCGTAATTGCTGAAAATTGTATTTATGTCCGGACTAAAATTCATTTGTAAACATAAACAATGATCACTACACACATACAAGCTGTGTTGAAAAAAAGAATGCTCGAAATTTTAGCATGACAAACGGATTAGGGTCAGACACGGTAGTTGATATACTGAATCAGAATACTGAAAAACTTGCCACAAGTTACAGCTTATGTCCCTTTAACGCATAGTGTAATCTATCCGTGCCTGTATGACATATTATAGATGATGACGCTCTGATTGACTAAATTATTCAAGTATCCTTCTTAAATTAGGAGATGATCGAGATGTATTACCACAGTTATTCACATTGCGAAATGTGTCAGGGCGCTATGGAAGACTTTATATGGACAGCCTTAGAGGTTGTCCTAAGATGTAGTCAGTGTATTGTCGAGTTCACACATAACACAGTTAACTCAAAACTACAACAAACTACATATGGGTCATTTCAACTGCGCCAGACTCAAATTCATATCAAAAATACAAATACTCCCGGCACTTGTTTTTAATATTGTCATCTTTAAAAAAAATAACACAGACATTGTCAATTTATCGAAGAGTGCAAGTTTCATGAGGATCAGTTTTATTGGTACGAAAATATCGTAGTTAGAAGCTATATATTTATGAGGGGAAGGCCACAATAGGATCCAAACAGAAGTTCTCATTCTAGCAGGTGTAGTAGCTTTCAAAATATCACAAGCTTACAATCTTGGCGAGCCCGAAAAGTTCCGTTCGATTGCACCCACTGCACGCACTGTGACCCAGACAATGTACCCGGCCACAACGGGCCGTCACCAGTCTCGCCAGTGCCAACTTGTCAATCCCGATCTCGTTCGTTCCGTCTTACTGACTTTGCTGTTTGCAGTGGCACATATCTCGCCCATAGGTACCTCCGAATTTTGCCACTTGACAGAAACTGTTCTGTTGTCCGAGTCAGCTATCGATATTCCACAGCGCTACACTGCAGAGTTCAGGCTACAGCTGAAAGCTTATGTCTTCGCTACAGCATAGGCTGCAGGTTCGATTCCGATCGAGAATTTATGAATTTTTTATGTGATGAAGGAAATTTATCGTTGTTCGTCGTATGACTTAATATTTTGTGCATTCTATGTCGCTTTCCCGAAGATCATACGGTACATATTTTATTCAGTTGAATCTACGTCAGGTGTAGCTTTCCGGTTTATCGCCGGCGCCAGGTACGACTTCCACATTAAGTCGAAAGACTAAGCAATGAAATCGATCTTGGGAATAGCTAGCTCGAAATTTCGATGGACATGCATTGCATGTTTCCATGTCTTAATTTATCACATCAACTTTTAGTAAAAATATCATGAGAGCACGTCTCGGCCTGTGTCCTCAAGCGTCGCGGCATGTATGAACGGAACTAGTGCAGGAAAAATGTTCTGGTTGATGACGTACAACAGGGGTAATTAGGATTTTTCGTCTTGTTCCACGTCACACAGGTAGCGATTCGGGCTAGTTCATGTGATAATGGCTTTAAAGACGGTATATATGAAACGCCTTTATAAAAAATCTGCTTATTCTACACTATCAGAACCTCCTTTTCACTTAAAGCTGACGGCACCGTAGTTGTCGCCCCGATTCAAATGCTGGAATGTTGTGCAGGCACTGGTCGGGTACATCTATATACGAAAACTATCTGGATGTTTGCAAATTGAAAGACTCATTTACAAAGCGTACTAATCACTATGTACAATTTATATACAAAACATGACTACCTTATCCCTGACTGCTTTCTCTATGAGATCGAAGAATGAGAAGCAGCTTGCGCTAATCTTTAATAATACATTAATGAAGTTAGTTTACAAAACTACAAAATGAGAAGATATTATTCATTCTCATGGATGCATCTGAGAAGGAAAATTGCTTTCCATTCTGTGTCAGATTTTCATATAATATGTGTATTTTTATGAGCAAAGTTATGGCATAGACAGACAAGAAACGTTTCTCTACTGTCTATGGTTATGGTTAACAAAAGTTATTTTTGTCATCACATTGTTTTTACGGTCTGAACGATGAAACTTGTCCTCTCGTGATTCATTTATGACAAAAAAAACTCATTATACCTGTCAACCTACGGGTAATAAATTTCCTAAAAAAAAACTTGGTACAATACGTAAAATCGTATTATTTTAAAACGTAAACTGCACTCAGAAAGTAAAATTTGCCAACAGTACCACAAGCGTGGAATGGCAAAATTTAGGAAACAAGTCATCGGCACGGGTACAGCGTTCGCATACAACTAATCATTTACATATAGCTGCTCGGTTATTGCCATACAAATTTACCTCCATGTTATTGCGCATCATATATTATACTACCAGGCGAGGTAAATTCTTACAACGTATAGTTGCCTTGGTAACACTCTCGCATTGCACCATGAAACTACATTAAAACAATGGCACATTCGTCAATTTTGCACGTTTCAATGAAATCCGTGTTGTGCGTCTGTGTACCGACCCTAAAAATTAACATCAATAGACATAATTTATTTTGTGCTATATTTGGGCAAAATCAATTGAGCAATATTCATAAAGTGACCTTTCAGGCTGTTTTTCAGCCATCTTTGAAAAGGGGGCGGGGAATTCAATAATTTTTTCTCCGATTATTTAAAACACCCCTATCACCTTAAACAATTCAACAATTTTATGATTATTTTGATGTCCCCTTTTCGAATATACATTACTCTCTACCAGGACGGTGGTGGGCTTCACAATTCAAGTTTTGCACATGCTAAACACTTGTCACCCTAGTTTGTAGAAATAGCAAAATGATCATTAATTTAAAATACTGAAGCAAGCTGTCTTCTCATCACTGGTTAAAATACCTGCTTGCTTAATGTATGCAAAAGCTGAAAATAATATCGTATTGAATTTGCAATGCGCTCTGAATATTGTACACATGTATAGGCGGAAAAGAGCACCAAAGCTGCTTTCACTTTATTTATTCGGGGAGGGTTTGAGGAAGGGGATACCCCGGCCTCTCCTCAAGTGAGAAAATAATTCAAAAAATGTAACACATTTTGGGGATATTTTGGGGATATTTATTATACCTTAGAAACTTGGAATAACATATTTGTTTGCATAGGCTGACGAAGGCGACCATAGTGATGCAGGTCTGATAATTTCAAACTGGCCGAAGTAACAGTAAATATAGGAAACTTAAAGACCTTTAAAATTTGACAGTGATGTAGAGATTGCAGACCCCGAGAACGCTAGCTACGTTGTTAAACATACATTACGGATAAGGGACCGTCATTATTTACGGCCCTTAGGGTCGGAGGAATCTGAGGGGGTCACTTGAAAATTAACAGCTACAAGGGGAGTGCCCAAATGTGGAGAGGAAGAGGGGGAGCTACTCAATTTTTAGGAAATGTCCTGAAGCATTAAGTACAGTTATAAATTTGTACACGAATAGTATACAAGAGTTGAAAACATAACAGGCTAAAATGGTACAATTTTACAGAACACAGTACAATTTGAGACGTATATATGCCAAGTTTATTGACTATTATTACTAAATGAGTAATTTTTCAGTATTTCCTGACAAAGTATAAAATATTTGTATAATTGCCTGATCAAGCATGAGAAATATCTTCTCTCCATTCAATAAGGTACTGATTATTTGGGAAAATGTGTAAAGAAAGCTAATTCTACAAAGTATATGAAACAATGGACTGCCTCGATAACAAATCCGTTTTTATTACATGAAGAGACTTTGTCATAGTCCAAAAATAACTGAGCAATAGTTTTCTTGTGTCTTTCAAATTATGTAAACTTAATCTGTACATTAAATTTTTGCTTTCTTTCACTACTGAACTGTTGTGAATTTATCCTTTATTATCACAGAAACATGCATTTAAGGTAATATGCACCTCGAAAGTGAAAGACTTAAACTTTTGCTCAAACATTCCTCAGTGAAACTTTCAACCAGTCTCTTACCAAAGCAAGAATAAAAATCAGGGGTCACCGTGCAAACTTTGGTACTAGAGAGACAAATAACTTGCAATTTCTTGATATTTGAAATCCAAAATGGCCGCCATCCCTGTGTTAACTCTATGGGAAAAAATGAAAACTAAGACGGTGAAAACTTTTCTTTCACCAAGAGCTTCAAAATGAGCCCCAACAAGTGGTAGGTCAGAAGAAAATTGATAAAATTTGAAGACCCCAATTTCTGTCCCCGAGGTGCGTTCTACCTTAAATTGACTTAATTTCAATAACCATTTTGACATTTAATCATGCCGTATTATCACTCTTTACATTAGAAACCGGCAGCCGGAGAAATTCCACGGCTGGTGAGGTCATTTCACATAGGCTTGATGCCTTACTCAGTCCAAGGTCTCTTGGCAATATCGTTCTCGTTTAGTGCAGACAGGAACACTATAAGTGTCTCCTCCATCCACCATATTGAAGCTGCAATGACAACTGGTAATTTATCGAATACATCACTGGTGGCGCTGTTCACCTAAACTATACAGCACAACGTCCTCTTACAACTGCGAACAAATGGTATTATTTTGTTGATGTTACACACATATTCTTTTAATTGAGTCAATACAGTTAAAAAGTACGAAAGAAACCGAGCCAAATATAACATATATGACAAAGGTGTTGGCGGGAAATGCCTGAAGACTGAAATGATCCATGATAGGTGCCTATAAGGTTGCAGTTTGAGGGACAGGAAATATGACAAGAAAGCCCATGCTCGTAACAGTAATTTTAATGCTAAACCTAAGATTTAGATGGAATTCTCCGAACATAAAGCTTATAAAATTGTGGAGTTTAAGGTAGTATGCACCTCGAAAGTGAATTACTTAAACTTTTGCTCTAACTTTCCTCAAGGAATCTTTCAAACATTCTCTTTCAAAATCAAGAATAAAAATAGGGGGTCACCGTGCAAATTTTGGTACTAGAGAAACAAATTACCCAAGATTTACCGATATGAGAAATTCAAAATGGTCACCATCACTGTGTTAACTCTATGGAGAAAAATAAAATTTTCAAATTTCGAAAAACTAAGCCGGTGAAAAACTTTCTCTCACCAAGAGCTTTAAAGTGAACCCCTACATGATGTATATCAGAAGAGAATTGTAAAAGTTTGAGAGTCCGAATGTCTGTCCCCGAGGTGCGTTCTACCTTAAACGATCTATTGTCACCATATATTAACACGCTTTTTATTTTCAGGTCTTCAATACAGTTAAAGTACACCACTGTCTTTTTAAAATTGTAAGTCGTATTTTGCGGAAGATTGGCAATATTCATTTTTGTGCTTACCTATATTAATATCAAACGATCATACATATGTATCAGGATGAGCAAAACAATTGTGTTATGATCACATGTATAATTTCTTACATCTGTTCTTCAACACAGTCGTAGGGCATAAAAATGTCGCAGTTGGGAAACCAGCTTTTCAAAGCAGCCTTTACACATTATCGACACCAGCAGGCCCAGAAAATGCAGTTGACGGTAACACATACAACAATTGGCTAGGCCTATCATGTACCCACACTGTGCAGGAGCAGAATCCATGGTGGAAGGTAGATCTACAGAATACATACAAGGTTAATGAAGTGGTCATTACAAATCGCAAGGACTGCTGCTGTAAGTTGTTAGTTACTTTTAACCAGATGGCAACTGAAATTGCACCCGTGTTTCAGTATATATTGCAGTTGTATGATACATCCTAGTGTGATCAAACTTTGTAGCAAATCTCATCAAATGCTGTGCAGCCGTTCTCAATGTATATCCGGGTTTTTATAATCATTAATTACGCAAATAATGATGAGATACGCAAGTGACACTCATAAAACTAATTAGTACTTGTCACTCCCGAATAGAATCTATGAACTACATTTATTTCAAATTCTCCCTAACTAACAGACAGATAGACATCTGTACCACATAAGCTAACTTGTTCGGTCGCGCACAGAATTGCAACATCTAAGTCGGTTACTGTGACCAACTCTTTTTAGGGTTGGAAGCAGTGGCCGACTGGTTTTGTGTGAGGCCTATCAGCTAGGCGATGTTGCCGTGAGTGTGTGGGGGTTCGAATCCCGTTTGGCTTGTAGTAAAAAATTTATATTCTTTAACCTGAGTGGACAGTATTGCTGGTGGATATTTACTTGTCCCCGAGTCTGTCTGATAGCTCAGTAAAAAGCTTTGTGCTTGTCCGATTACTATATGTGTACTGTGTCTGTGTGTGTACTGTGTCTGTGTGTCGTCTGCTCCACGCACACCGTGTTGTTCGGTCGCGCACAGAATTGCAACATCTAAGTCGGTTACTGTGACCAACTCTTTTTAGGGTTGGAAGCAGTGGCCGACTGGTTTTGTGTGAGGCCTATCAGCTAGGCGATGTTGCCGTGAGTGTGTGGGGGTTCGAATCCCGTTTGGCTTATAGTAAAAAATTTATATTGTGTGTACACGTGAGCCAGAAATTACTTGCTTACAATTTTTTAAAAACATGATGTAAAAGTATGACGTATCGCGGCAGATACAAACAATGTTTTCTTGAAACAGTGGCCATCGTGTTTGTCAGTTAGATATTGATAATCCACACCCTTTGTAACATAAGGTATTTTTGAGTTGAAAAATTGTTGAAACTTTGCATCTTTAAGACGAGTTCGTCTATTGTTATATTTAAACATCTGCAAACTCGTCATAGTAAGAAACAATTTTCACGTCAGAGTAAGCCGTAAATATAACTAACCAAAATTTGAGACATGGTCGTCTTCGTGAAACAGAAAAAACTGCACATCATATGCTGTGTGAAAAAAATCATCTTTTTATAAAACTGCCGTCCTTTTGGATGAATTGTCATCTAGAGTAACAATAATGCTATTGGAAAGTCGTAAAAAGTGAAAACTATACAGTATCTAATACAGTTTTTGTCGCATGTCCATTACTAAACTACCTAATTCAATACACATCGTTTGTATTAATAGTAGTATGAGGGCAAACATTTGTCAGTCGTATCATCTCAATTTTCAGAAGCTTACTATTCAAAATCAGACATCCTTAAGTAAGGACCTTCGGAAATGATATTGTCTGACCCTTACGTTACACCAATAACGTTAACGTATATCTTGTGATTGGTGAAGTGTCGGTATATCAGCTCATACAATGTCATTTACTAACGGAACAGACATGATAAGACTTAAATTGTTAATCTACAATTTTACGCTATTCAAGTCCATTTGACATGAGTCATTTTTTCCGTCCTCATATTTTCAGGTTGTCAGTAGTTTCATATATCAATTATTGAGAATCGAGCAAATGTATCGCTAATCACAATTTTTAAGCAACAATCCTTGAAACATATGTGGACGTAAAATATACCCTCATAGCTTTGTAAGCAAGGTTTTTATGCTTCAACGGTGTTTACATTTAAAGTTTTTTTTCCTCCAGCACAACGTTTGGTAGGAGCCATTGTGCGTGTTGGTTCAAGCGGTGATATAGCAAGCAACATCAAATGTGGACACACGGTCACTGAAGACAGAATACGCCAATCGAACACAATACCATTTCATTGCAACGCTGGAACAAAGGGACGCTACGTTAGTGTTCAACTCGAAAGACAATATCAGTATCTGACACTGTGCGAAGTCGAAGTTTATGGGACATTATGCAAGAACGAAAAAGGTTGTTTCTTTTGGCATATATCGGAATATCATTTTGATCAATAATCCCCGAACACTCTGTTATATTACAGAAAATAAAATAAAATGAAGCATCTATTGAATTGAATTTACCAAACAATGTCCAGGAGTGCATCACTCGCATTTGCCGTCATATCAACGACATATTGGGTCTTTCAAGGTGATCTTTACAATTATCAGTATGAAAACGTAATATCATTGAAAAACTTTCATTTTCTCCTCACAGTATCAGAAAATGTCGCAGTTGGGAAACCAGCTTTTCAAAGCAGCCTTTACACATTATCGACACCAGCTGGCCCAGGGAATGCAGTAGATGGTAACACAAACAGCAATTGGTCGAGCCAATCGTGTAGCTGCACTCAGCAGGAGCAGAATGCATGGTGGAAGGTAGATCTTCAGAATATATACAAGGTTAATAAAGTGGTTATTACAAATCGCCAGGACTGTTGCTGTGAGTTATCATATCTATTTAATATTATCCATAACTATAACAAGTATCTAAAAATGCCTTGATGCATCGTATAGACAGTCTCCTTTCCATTTACTTTACACAGAAGGGAGCAAGCTCGGCACAGAGATATGGCGTGGCGTGTTACTCTGTAAATACTGCCTAATGAGCCACTTCGTTGACCTTTATAGAGATTTAAATCAGATGGTCAACATCTCGCCATACCCTGAGGGAGCCGTCATTATTTACAGCTTGGGGATCGGAAGAATTTCATCGGAAACTCCGAAATTTCGAGTAGGCGCGCCCCGCCAACCATGATGACTTTGAGTAACCCCTCCCCTCTCTAACTCAGACATTGTGACTGACATCCCCCCAACTTCAAAAAGGTTAAATACCAATACATGCATTTTTAAACTTTACAAAAATACAGCAAAGGTAAAGACCTTTAAAATCCTGTTGTTCCCTGCTACATTATCATCAATGGTCTCATGATACTTGAAAAAGATGGAACCAACAAAATGAAATTCAAAGTGACAATAAATACAGATATAAAAGCTCACTATAACCATTATCCAACCATTTACTATTGTTGAATTTGGATGGCTATCATGACAGGGTTTTCACTAGAATACCTAACTGGGCAGAATTTGAAAGTACATGAGGGAGAACACATAAGCGGCTGAGTAGAAAGTATCAGAGGTGGGTGTTCCCTAGCTTGCGTGGAAAATTTTGAGAAATTGGTGTGCAATGGTGCAGATTGGTGCAATTTAAGTAATTGTTAGAACACCACAAGAGGAGAGAGCGCGAGAAGGGGTCCGGAGTTTTCCTCTCGCATCAAACATTTTGAGAAATTGATGTGAGTAATGGTGCAATCTGAGAGGTGTTTCAATATATTTGCACTCCGTAAAATTGTTTCATAATGACATTTAACAATGATATTTTTATTCCATTTTTGCATGATCAGTGTTTGAGTCACAATATTCAACAACCAAACAATGACACTTAATTTAGTGAAAAAAGAGTTCTTAGTTTGCCAGAGATTGAAAACCAACAAATATGCAATATGCAGGAATGGAAAATCTGTGACCTTCTTGAATCATTTCTCCAGCTCCCAACTTCTAATGAAAAGCCTGAATACGGTATGCTTAAATATCAAAATGGGTAGGTATTGAACTGAAGTCAATTCAAATATATGTTTCTGTGATAATAAAGAATGTATTCACAACAGTTCAGTTTTGTCCTAGATCCTGTGAAAAGTTTGAGAAATGGATTCGTGCAATGGTGCAATCTGTCGCAATCTGAGAGGTGTTTTGATTTGATTTTTACTAGTGAAACTGTTAGAACACAACCAAGGCGGGGAAGAGCACGAGAGGGGAGTCTCCCATCCCGCATCGAAGATTTTGAGAAATGTATGTGTGCAATGGTGCAATCTGAGAGGTGTTTCAATTTATTTCCAATCAAAAATTCAGTAATCCAGCTTCTTCCTTTCTACATTTTGAGCAACCCCCTTGAAGTTTTCAATTTTTGAGTGACCCTCTAACATTCCTCCGACCTCCCAGGCCGTAAATAATGACGACTACCCAAAGACGTGAGGTAATTAGCAATTCACGAGATGTTGACCGACTAATATTAATCTCCTGATAAGTTCAACACATGTGCTTATTAGGCAGTGTTTAGAGACTAGCGGCATGTATGTGGTCAAGTAGTCAGGAGTTCTAACATAGAGGATTGCCTACATGTCCGTCCCTAGGGGTGGGTAGGTGTTTTGTTGTATTGCTAATAGAGGTTTATTCTAGCAACCTTTGGTGTTTTGGTTTCCACTTAGCACTGCCCTTGACAATCTTAAGTTAACGTTTTATCATCATGCAGCATCGATTATCTAAAGAATTTGAGCGAGCAAGGGTAAATTACTAATCTGTGGACGCTCCCACCATATTATCACCAGATTAACTTTGAAAAAGTCAACAACGAACGCACCAGCAAGGTAAAACAGAAGATATACCTTGCTCTTGTTGACTTTGTCAAAGTTAATCTGGTGATAATTTGGTGACAGCCCTCTCAGATTAGTAATTTACCCTTGCTTGCTTTTGAGCGATGGGCAATCAATTACATTTGATAATAGACGTAACACAGTGACATAACTTCGTGTAAGATTGTCGAAGGACAAATACATGACACGGCGAAGGAGAAGAAAGGAAATTATTGATAACAAGTCATCGTTGATGACACAGTCCCCACTTGTTAATGGGTACTTTGATTACATGTCCTCAGAGAGGATAGAGTCCTCTTCATTAATTAGGTCTGTGATAA
>LD358745.1:0-16253 GCA_001465055.1 Ptychodera flava | reverse complement strand
AAACAAATTGACGTGCATATCTATGACATTGGTCAATGTCCTTGTACCAACTTTGAATAAAATCGGTTGAAACATGTCTTAGTTATGGCTCTGTACATGAAAAAATCATTAGAAAATGGCCGCCTGGCGGCCATATTGGATCGTATCACAAAACAAATTGACGTGCATCTGTATGACATATGAAGTAATTCTTGTACCAAGTTTAAATGAAATCGCTCCTTGCATCTCTGAGATATCTGCGTGAACGGACGGACGCACGCACGGACGCACACACGCACGCACGCACGCACGCACGGACGCACACACGCACGGACATGACCAAACCTATAAGTCCCCCCGGACGGTGTCCGTGGGGACTAAAAACTGATACAAAATCGGTGCTAACCATAGGACCAAGACACCAAAATATGACAGTATTATTTTTTGGCACTATATATAAAGTCAAACGTATTAAAATAAAATAAACCATGGCAAGAAGAACCCTGAGTTGAGCCAAAGACAAACCTAACCCCTCCCCTGCCCCTGGGGATGGACATTTTGTGCAGCACCCTATGGTTCTAATAGCGATCTTGCTAAATGCATGGACGAAACGAAACAAAAGGAACGATACACGCCCTATGATTGGCTAGACGCTGCAATGTTCGTTCTTTTCGTATGCAATCCTTTGTTCTGATTGGCTGAACGAAAACGACGAAAGACTTTTCGTTCCTTTCGTTCACATTCTTTTTCTTGATTGGGTTAACGAAAGTGACGAAATATTTGCATAACCTATTTTATTCATTGTCTGGAAAGAACGAGCTATTATCGTTCCTCAAAATGTTGTCGCCTCGCTCTTATTATATTCACCAAGTAATAACTCCCGTCTTTGAAATACAAGGAATAACAGTGAACGCAGATTGAACAGAGTTCATTCACCGTGACCTCCATTCAACTCGTGTTATGAAAGTACAGTGGACCCTCGCTTAGTCGCGCCTCAATAGCGATGTTTCACTAAAGACGAACGCGAACTAACTGTTCGTCGTATTTCCAAGCATACCATTGGTCAGCTTTCGTCGCATTTACGTGTCTCGTCGCAAATTCTGTAATGGGATTGGGTGGTACCCCAATTAATTAGTAATCGTCAGTTCTGTTCATCGCCTTTCGTCTCATTATGATATTCTTCACCTCATTATAATATTCTGTACTACTTTGAATCGACACCACAGTGCAGCTGCATTCATGCCATACAATCAGAAACGGGCTTCATGCATGACAGATGGGTGTCACCTGGATTTTGGGCGAAATTTCCTGTACCGCGTTCACCCCATACAATCAGCTGCCGTTCACAAATGTACAAAAACCACAATATTGAATAAGAACTTGTTTGATTCATGTCTAGTCATAAACGGTTCCCAGTGACTGCGACCTCACACGAAATTGCAGACTCAAACGTATTTTTGTTGCCCATTTTCAAAGAAATAGGCCTACTCGTGAATTGACTATATATCGCACGTTTTCTGTAAATAGCAGCCATAAAACATTACAAGATTTGTCGAATTACACATAAACCAGTTTTCTTTGGCTTCATATAATTTCTTATAGATAAACCACAATCACTGCCCTTTGCTGAACCACAAATCGCCATTAGTTAGTGGTCGGAGATAAAGTACGATCATCACGTTCTCCCCGTCTAACGGCGCTGCATTTGTTGCAAGTTTTGTTCATTGTCTTGTCGGCAACACAAAGCATGGCCCGACTATTACAATGAGACGACCGAACCGTTCGTTCTCGTTCGTCTTTAGTGAAACATCGCTAATAAGTCGCGGTTTCGGCTAAGTGGCGGTTTACGTTATGGCTCCCATTGTTTTCTTTGCATAATTTACAAACTTCAACGTGTTGCGGAGTGTAAAAGCATGAAAGTGGTCTCACGAATCTGCACGTCAATCATACAAATTGTCACTATCGACACCATAATATGGTGTCGCGGCCCCCCTTTCAAGCATTGTGTAATTCGTGTAGCGCGTCAAACGAAGTGTCAACGTGTTTCGGTTAGTCTCAGTGGTCTCACGAACCCATGGTCAGTTTTATTCCTTGTATTTCAAAGATGGCGGAATTACATCATGGTGAATATATAATGAGAGCGAGGCGCCAGCATTTTTTATAACAACAGCTCGCCCTTCCATGAAGACAAAATGAATATGCAAATCTTTCGTCACTTTCGTTCAGCCAATCAAGAAAAAGAATGTGAACGAAAGGAGCGAAAACTCTTTCGTCGTTTTCGTTCATCCAATCAGAATAAAGGATTGCATACGAAAAGAAAGAACGTTGCAGCGTCTAGCAAATCACAGGGCGTGTATCGTTCCTTTCGTTTCGTTTCGTCCATGCATTTAGCAAGTTCGCTAATAAAAGTAAAGAGAAAGGAGACCATTAACATAGAAATGACGGACGACGCGATGATCATTAAAGTTTATTTATGGTCAAGGGCGAGAGGAAAGCCAAAAATTAACAGGCGAGGCTTGCCAAGCTCGTTTATTTGGCTTTCCTATCGCCCGCACCCATAAACAAACGTTAATGGTCGGCGCGGAGTCTGTTATTAGTCCCCACGGACAACGTCCGGGGGAACTTATAGGTTTGGTCACGTCCGTGCGTGCGTTGGTGCGTCCGTCCGTCTGTCCGTTCACGCAGATATCTCAGAGATGCCTTGAGTGATTTCATTCAAACTTGGTACAATGATTATCATCTATGCCTTACATATGCACGTCGATTTTTTTATGATCCGAACCAATATGGTCGTCTGGCAGCAATTTTGTTTCCTGTATTTGAAGTCGGTGCGTATGTTCACGCGAATTTTATCAGTGATGCTAGGAGCGATGCCATTCAAACTTGGTATATAGATTATTCTATATGTTATACATATGCACAATGATTTTTGTTTTGATCCGGTCTAAAATGGCTGCATGGCGGCTATTTTGTTTCCTATATTTGACGACTGTGCGTTCGTTCACGTAAATTTCTCAGCGATGCCAGGCGCGATTGCATTGAGAGTTTGTACCTATGTTAATCCCTATCACATATATATGCACGCCGATTTTTGTAATGATTCAATCATAAATGGCTGTGTTTCTTTCCTGTATTTGATATCCATCCACAGGGTCCTCAGGTATGATCCACAGGCGTTCAAGGATGAAATTAATATTAATGCTGTGTCCATGCATAGGGGCTCATGAATGCAGATATCTGAGATATTCCCGTGCCAATTCTTTTTAAACTTGTTACAAAAATACTACACAATGGCATACATATGCAGCTTTATTTATATTGGTGTGGAATGCATAATTAGTTCTAATTTGCATAATTCGAGATTCGAGCGCTGTTTCTGTACAACTGTGCCAAATTTGATGAAACTTTGTGCGGATGTTTTTAGTCCCCATGGACACCGTCTGGGGACTTATAGATTTGGTCATGTCCGTGCGTGCGTCCGTGCGTCTGTCCATCCATTCACTCAGATATCTCAGACATGCCTGGAGCGATTTCATTCAAACCAGGTACAAGGATTACTTCATATGTCATACAGATGCATGTCGATTTATTTTGTGATACAATCCAATATGGCTGCCAGGCGGCCATTTTATTACGATTTTTTCATGTACAGAGCCATTACTCAGGCATGTTTCAACCGATTTTATTCAAAGCTAAAACAAGGACATTGACCAATGACATAGATATGCACGCCAATTCGTTTTGTGATAAAATCTAATATGGCTGCCGTACGGCCATTTTGTTTTGATTTTTTCATGTACAGAGCCATAACTCCGGCATATCTCAAGCGATTTTATTCAAACTCGGTACAAGACCATTGACCTATGTCATACATATGCAGTTCAATTGTTTTGTGATACAATCCAATATGGCAGCCAGGCGGCCATTTTATTGCAATTTTTTCATGTACAGAGCCATAACTCGGGCATATCTCAACCGATTTTATTCAAACTTGGTACAAGGACATTGACTTATGTCATACATATGCACTTTAATTTGTTGTGTGATACAATCCAATATGGCCGCAAGGTGGCCATTTTATTACGATTTTTCATGTACAGACCATAACTCGGGCATGTTTCAACTGATTTTATTCAAAGTTGGTACAAAAACATTGACCTATGTCATACATATGCACTTCAATTTGTTTTGTGATACAATCCAATATGGCTGCCGTGTGGCCATTTTATTACGTTTTTTCATGTCCAGAACTATAACTCGGACATGTATCAAGCGAATTTATTCAATGTTGGTACGAGGAGATTGACCAATGCCATACATATGCACGTTAATTTGTTTTGTGATACGATCCAATATGGCTGCTGTGCGGCCATTTTGTTACGATTTTTTCATGTACAAAGCCATAATGCAGGCATATCCCAACCGATTTTATTCAAAGTTGGTACAAGGACATTGACCTATGTCATACATATGCACATTGATTTCTTTTGTGATACGATCCAATATGGCCACCATGTGGCCATTTTATTACGATTTTATTCATGTCCTGAACCACAGCTCAGACATGTATCAAGCGAATTTTTTCAAAAGTAATTTTATCAGAGACCTAATGAAGAGGGCTCTATCCTCTCTGATGATGTGTAATCAAAGTACCCGTTAACAAATGGGGACTGTGTCATCAACGATGACTTGTTTCAATAATATTATCAACGAACCCCGAAAAACCGTAACAATTTACGAAAATTTCCCGTGCGAACGACAACGGGGTCCCAAAACCTGTCAGTGAGTAGTGCGCGCTGCAAAATTTTGCAAATTCGGAGATTTTTTTGAAAAATAGCATCTAAACTTGGCCCACAAATGTTCCATTTTATTTTGTGGTTGATCATGATCTTTGTACAAATCACTTTTTTAGCCGTAAAGTTACTATGTTTACGATATTATTCATATTCACGGGCATGGAAACAAATCATTACCGTGTATTTGTGGGCAGTCACATGGTTCAGCTCGACCAATTAAAACGCAATAGACAGGGCATGGTAATAAAATAAAATATAATTCTTTTTTGAAATATTACAGATAACATCAAGGGGATATATGAATGTTTTGATTTTCGTGTACGTCCCTATAAATACAAGTGACTAAACGTGTATCAAGCTTGAGCGTATTGCTCAAAAGGAGCTGTGAATAACAGTTAGACTCACCATTGCATGAAACCTCTACCTACACCTCGTCTACGAGTCTAATAGCTGCATCACCTAATTATCTCACACAGGTTATGAAGCGAAAGTTGCTTGTTCATTTTTCAGTTTTAAGTTGTGTCGCTCTAACATCCTGTTAAATAGACTTATTGAGAGTAATCACAGTCATATGCAAACTAGCCGTATTCATTTCTCATCAACCTAATTCAATACAAATCATTTTCATGAAATACTACCTTAAGGGTAAATATGATGTGTAATATATCTCTAAGTTTGATATACTTACTTTTTTGCAATTGAATTGGCATTGAATGCCCGTACAGACATTACAAGTCGAAAAATATCCTATGATAAACATTCTTATGTCGTTATAAAACCGGCTTACCGATAATATCTCAAAAGGCCAATTGAAACCTTCATTCTACTAATGCTGATTATTTTTTTGTATATTGTTCAAGAGTTATGACAGTTTGCATCAGTCTACCAGCCGAATATTTGGACATAAATAGGAAGGCAGTTGTATCTCTATTTGACCGTTACGTCACACCAATAACGTTAACATATTTATCTTGTTATTGCTATTTTGCAATTTTTTCTCTGTTTGACGTCATCGTATTCGAATGTTTTTCGCGGAGCCTTAAAACTTCTCGCCGTAGACAAGAGTTGCGGGGCTCCGCGAAAAAGCAAATATTGATCGTGAGAGGATGGTCTGTTCGGGCGTGCAGGAAAACATGTTTTGGTAGAACAGAGGTAAGGCCAAAAAAAAAAGAAATGTTTCTGGTCAGGCCCTTCTTAAAAAAATGGTGCGGCGACGCGGATTTTTTTTTCTTTTTTCTCCTCCTCAAGGGAGGGAGGAGGGTCAGTTAAAGCGCTAAAGCGTAGCAGCTAATTTGCATAATCATTTGCATATCATTAATTTATATTTGCATATGGATGTAAGCTTGCACATGCATCCACACATACATGTACACTCACAACAAAATGCAATGGTAACACACAAGTGTGCAGTTTGAACATCATGGAAAGTCTTTATTACACTTAAATAAATCATCACAGTATTGTAATTACAATTGCAATTAAAACAGAAGATTCAGATTGAAACTTTGAGAGCAAGAAATGGTTCGTCTGATTGGAGTTTCAGTAATACATATATTGCTAATAAATTGTCAAAACTTGACAACAAAGAGGAAAATTCACAAGTTTAAGCTTTACACAATTCAAATGTAATTGAGTTTTATATCATTTTTGAACGACAAACACCGCGAATAATATTTCATCACGGGGATAGATTTCAACCAGCGGCCCCCCCATAACTTCTACTGCCACTGGACATCGTCGTTTGATTCTTGATTTTAAAAATACCACCAAGATGATCACAAGACATGAACTAAGTACGACTAGACTCCCTCGAAAATCAGGTGTAAAATATTTCAGAGGACGTGTCAGAGTGGCACCACACGCGACGCCAGTATCAATGTCAACACGTTATAAACCCGTCGACCAACATGGCCGCCCCCATATTGAAATGTATGCAATGTGAACTCGATCGCGATCGTGATCGTACTAGGACAAAACTCATCGTTGTACAATCATAATCAACCTCACCAGTTAACTCTTGTTTCTTTTGCGATCCATTTCGTTGATCAAAGCATGGGAATGTGATCAAAGGCCCGGCTAGTGCTACACCGCCTACCTCGTCTGTGAACACTTGTCCGCGATGTATACTGAGTATTAAAAGTCTTTGTTGGTCGTAATAGTCGTTCTGGAATGAAAATTTGTGAACAACCCAGCCGATTCTTCTATTGTTTTAAAGTTTCTCTCAACACTTACCGACAACTTATCTGATGCATACCATACTTCACACTTTCCACCAGGTTGAAAGTTGCAGTGAGCGCTAATATGTAGACAATGCATGCATCAGCTGGTAGCTACGCAAAGCGTGTGAACTAAAGGATAGCGGGACTATTTGAAAGCGTAACGGGGAGCATCAAAGCGTACGGGGAGAGGCGAAAGCTTAGCGGGACCGCTATGGTCTGGGGAGAACACTGAGTTTTACAGTTTTATCAATATAGTAACATTTAAATTGTTCATGCAGTCACTGATCATGTGCCCCAAAGAATTTTCTCTTTCTCTTCAGCCGTTTTGGTTTGGTGTTATAGTAAATTTACCACAGCCGCCGGCCACAAACCAGAAAAAAAAGGTGACGCGCTGTTGTTCAAGTGACGCGCGCGCTGACCAGAAACATTTCTTTTTTTGGCCTAATACGGATCTTGTACGTCACATTTGTGACAATCCGGGCCGGTACATGTAATATTGGCCCATTCAGTACAGTTTCTTTCTCTACGGCTGCAGTCACAAATACTGGGGGAGAGCGGGACTGGAAGATTTCAGGGGGATTCGAAAATTTTGAGGTAGTAGAAGCGGGACTTGAAAGTTTTGTTCTGGATATAAAGGGGCCTTAAAAAAATTTGTTTCCCTTTTACTTTTTACATTTTCCGATTCCAAGGCTTGGTAGGTAGTTCAATAAAAATGAATAACATTTTTATGTCATCCAGTACTTCTAATGTTGGTAATAATTGAACAAAATCTAGAATCATTTTGCTACATTTCATGATTTTTATTGCGAAAAATCTAAAAATGTATGAATGCCATTGAAATTTTCGGGGGAAAACGGGCATACCTCTAACGGGGCAGAAGCTGCAAGTGTTGATATTTTTTCAATATTTCTATGCAATGTGTCAATTTCTTGCTGTCTGCTGAAACACACATATCCAGTTCATTGAAAAAGCCTGCATGTAGATATATTGGTAATAACTGAATAACAGTCCAGACTGAAAGTCATTTGTCAATTATACATACACATACTGTGTTGGCAAGCTGAACACTGGACAGTATATGCTGAAGGAAAGGAACAAGAACGCAGCTGTATAAACTGAACAAAATATTGTCAAAATTGTCAGAGTTAATACAGTTACTGCCCTACTGCTGCCTACGGGCAGTTGGCACTGTCATTGCATAGCAGCGCTGACAGAAATAGCTCTATGACTATGAAGTAGGTGAAGAAGAGTTCGGTTCATGTGACGCTCATGACAGTGAAATATACTTGTACACAAGATTTGACCAGACGGCAACACATGGAAGATCCACAATGTCGGCGATTAAAACGTTAAATTTATAGAATATATTGATCTTCCAGTATATACTTAGTATATGTTCAGTTTTTTATAACTTTTTTATGAGTAGCACCTGTACTTTTGGGAGAAAAAAAAATTCGATACGTCATTTTGCTCAGTTTTTCACAATTTGCCAAAATGTACCCAGGAATTCACAATTTGCATACTCTGTCATGATCGTCATTTTGCGTGCTCTTCAGCAGGTGCAAGTAACCTGAGTTGGATTAACTCAAGTATATGAATCCAAAAAAAAAACAGATGCATTTTGAAAATGAATCAATTTAAGAATTTGCCTTAGGAATATGGCGTTATAAGTTGCTGATAATACGTAGTGTCGTACATCTGCGAGCAGAACTGCGCAATGCGGCTATGTATTAATTGAGGGGGACGTGAAAAATTTCGATCATGTGGACGTGGGGGGGCCTTGCAATTTTCTGAAGGTACCTAAGGGGATCTGAAAACCATAAGATTTCAGTCGCGATTCCTCCAGCCCCCCCCCCCTCAACCACCACCACCATTATTTGTGAACGATGACTAATTGAAAAAATATAACGAGTTGCGATTCTATTCTATGGAAGTCAATTTGACAAGAGTTCTTTATTTCTATCTTCGCATGTCCAAGTTTTTAAGGGATTTAGTCATCGATTATTGTATTGAGAATTCCAGCAAATGTTTTGCAAACCGAAATACTTTAAACCAAAGGAACTTCTACTTATATGACAACGTCTGTAAGTAATACTTACAGACGTTGTCATATGCATACTAAACCTTAAAACAGCTTTGACTATACTGGGGTTTTATATTACAACTATGTTACATGCATAATTTATTTCCTCCAGCACAACGTTTGGTTGGAGCCGTTGTGCGTGTTGGTTCAAGCGGTTACATAGCAAGCAACACCAAATGTGGACACACGGTCACCGGAGACAGAATACGCCAATCGGAGACAATTATATTCCATTGCAACGCTGGAACAACAGGACGCTACGTTAGCGTTCAACTCGAAAGACAATATCAGTATCTCACTCTATGCGAAGTCGAAGTTTATGGAACATTGGGTAAGAGTAAAAAAAGTTGTTTCTCTTTGCCACTTTGATTTAATAATCTCTGTAATCTTACAGTAGAAATACTAGTAAAATGTTGAATCATCGGTTTTTAACCGAATTTACCAAACAATCTGAAGGAGTGCACCAGCAGCAGTTACCGTTATAACAACGTAATATTTGCTTCGAGGCGTATTATCGTGACAACTCTTGCTGCAATTTATCGGAAAGCAACAAGAGCTTATGTCATGGCAATATAATATATAACCTAAATATTTGTGTTTGCTAATGCGTGTTTTAAGACGATCTTTAAACCTTCTATCTTTTAATAATCAGTATGGGAACTTGCTGTCATTGAAAATATATGTTTTCTTCTACACAGTCACAAGGCACAACAATGTCGCAGTTGGGAAACCAGCTTTTCAAAGCAGCCTTTACACATTATCGACACCAGCTGGCCCAGAGAATGCAGTTGATGGTAACAAAGACAGCAACTGGTCGAGCCAATCGTGTAGCTGCACTCAACAGGAGCAGAATGCATGGTGGAAGGTGGATCTTCAGAATATATACAAGGTCGATGAAGTGGTTATTACAAATCGCAAGGACTGCTGCTGTGAGTTATCATATCTATTTTAGTATTATCCAGAACTATAACCAGTACCCAAGAAAGCCTCTCGACGCATTTCGAAAGGTTCACATTGAGAAGTAGGAAATTCACATTATCTTCTGATAATATTCCCCATGAACTACTAAGATAACGGTCTCCTCTCCCTGTACTTGACACACGGTGGATTGACCCTGCTTGAATCTGAAGCTGCAGCCTCTGACACTTGACTACATACTGCTATTAATCTGTAGACTTTGTTCCAGTCGGCGAACTTTGAAAACAATAAAAAACATGTGCAAATGTTTCTCCTGCGTCTCTCCTATAAGCCCATTTCATACAAAACTGTTTGAAATTTGGTAGCCCAGGTCAGGTTTTTCTAGCGATCGAATGAGTTACCTTTGAGTCTACGCAGTAGTAAGTTAGCTTCTGCAGAATGAATCTCCCGTGTATTGCGTCACCTACATTTCATTGCTTTCTCACAACGCAGTACAGATGTTCATATGAAAACAGAACACAAATCCTTGCATTCAGCCCACTAAAACATTCACAAATCAAAGATTTGAACCAAGTCTAGTTAGTCTGTAAAAACTTCCCAATGAGCCACCAAGTTGACCTGATCAAAGGGTTAAATTGGTTAGTCAGCATCCCAAGTGCACGTGATACTATGCATCTCACGAGATCATGACCGACTGACCTGGAATAGAACCGCCTCCTCCCCGCCAAACAACTGGAGTTAAATGAACCCACACATAAATAAATATACGCTAGCATACAATGCACACAAAATCAATCGAAGCAATGAACCACAAACCAGTAAAAATATGTCAAAATGTATTTCTGTACCAGGTCAGTGCCAGTTATTTACCCCTGATAACTTTTTGATATTGCGTAACATTGTATTAAAATTTACGTCAAATGGATGATACGCATTTACATCGATCTAGCGGGTGTATGTTGTGAACAAATAATAAATGGAATGTCTCTTCCTTTCAATTCACAAAGTTTCTTTCTAGCGTCTTTCTTGACTAAAGCACTGATATCACAAGTCTGATACAATTCGATGTTGCCTTGCTTGCAGCGCTACGTTTGATTGGAGCAGTGGTGCGTGTTGGTTATCGGAGTGCTATTGCGAGCAACACCCAATGTGGAAACACGGTAACCAGTTACAGAATAACCAAGTCGACCACTTTAAAATTCGCTTGCAGCCATGGTACAAAGGGGCGCTATGTAAGTGTTCAGCTGGAAGGACAATATCAGTATCTTACATTATGCGAAGTTGAAGTTTATGGAACATTGTGTAAGTATACAAAAATAGCTGCTTATGTAGTTAACAGTAACAACTGTATTACGGTTTGGAGGCATTTATCTCTGACAACACTGTCTTCAGTTTGGTAATGAAAAACTAACAAATCTTTTAATTTGAGATTTTTCCAGCTGGCGTCCTATTTATATTTGGTTCTATAAATCTACAAATCCAAATTATTTTGCATGGTCTGGCAGAGGTATGATACTATACGGTGGTACCAAGTTAATAAGTTCGATAAAATTGCTCTTTATCTGATCCGTTAAGTTTTGATTATTACTATACTTTTCATGATTTCCAGATTAACACACCACCCCTCCCCTCCCCCGACACCTTGCGTCTTTTAAGTACCCGCTTGACAAAGTCCGAGACGGGGACTAATGATTGGGTTGCATGCGTGCGTGCGTCTGTCTCTCCGGATCTGTTTCTCCAACATGACTGGACCGATTTGCTTCAAGTTTATTATGAGGACAACATAATCTGGCAGACATATACATATACGTATCGATTTATTTAATCATCCGATCTCACATTACCGCCATACGGCCACTTCGTAACGAAAAGCTTCAATTCACTGGGAACTTGAAAACAGTTGACAAGATTGTTGTACAGATTTGTTCATAGCATAATAATGGAAGGATCTAGATCTGATAAGATTTTGTGCAATTGACTGAACCAAACCTAATGAAACTGGGCATGCATTCAAACTATTCAATGATCTTACTGGTTAAGATGTTTGTTGGCATTACTTACAGATTATAAGTATATCTGTTTGTAAGTATATAAGTATATTGGTGAATATTGTTTGTTATTTTTATTTAATTTGCATATTTAATTAGGCCATATATCAAAGTGAGTGTACTTAATTTAATCAAAACTGTGACGTACACTCGTAATACCTGCATTGAACTAAACTCAAAGTTCGATGATTTTGATATATCATAATTTGATCATCGATCGGCACACTTGCTTGCTATGGTCTGAGAATTTTAAACAATGAAAGTGAGTGATCTGGTGTTTGCTTTCATGGACAGCATCACCATTTTCACTCGAAATGGATGCCAAACATGACTAAATTAATTCCAAAGCCTTCAATATTGTCTCATCAAATATGATGTGGTGTTATAGGTCATTTAAGGTCACCCACAAAATTTGCTTTGAATTCAAAATTGCAAGAATCCCCCCCAAAAAAAATCATGGAGGTCATCCCTAGGGACTTGTTTACAAACTTGAAAAGTATTAGATGAGCAGTTTTTGAGAAAAAGATTTTTCGACCAGAATTTTTGCAGAAGAAAGATTTTCATTAAAAATTACAAAAAATGCTTTGAGATTTCAAATTTGCATATTTCATCAAAATTTAACAAATCTAAATGAGGGATTTTCTTATGGATATGTGGTATCAAATATCAAAGCTTTCTGGTGAACGCTTCGAAGAAAATGATTAAAGCTTTTTTGACCTAAAATGATAAACATTGCCTTAAAAATACAAAGTTGTATACTTAATCACAGCTTGAACAGACCTGAGTCAGGTCATCCCTCGGAGCTGTATACCAAATGTAAAAGCTGTTAGGGAGAAGAATGTTCTTTAGCGAAAAAGTTTTTTTTCAACTTATTTGTATATTTTTGACATTAGCATAAAAATGAAAAAAAAAAAAAAATTTCCCGAATTCCCCACACACCTTCACACAAATATAAATAACACTTGTAGCGATTTTCCAGCTGTCACAGTGGATGGACATACAGGAAGGTATAAAGACAGACACACGAAGTGGGCAAATACTCATATATACCATCCTATAAGCTACCTTGTCATACATATATGACAATGGTAGCCAAAAAGCAAATCTGCCAGCTACTAACAACATGGTAACATTTTCAGCCCTCCCCACCCCCTTTCCAACAAAAATGACATGCTACTATCTGATATAAGCCATATGGAATAAACAAATGATGAATATGAATAATGAATTAATGATATAAATACACATTTATATTAATGTGATATTTAACCCCTAGAGTCCCGTATCAAGATTTGCCGAGGTCAGAGTTGGTTTAGACCTAAGTCAACACCTAGAGGAGAATCCAGTTTGTGGAATGATGGTATAACTGAAAATGGTCAAGGAAAATCCGAGTCTTGAAGTTATGGCTGCCCAGACATGTGGCCGAAATTTAACACAACCGCTGCACATAAACTGAGAAGAAATAGAATTACTAGTATATTATTATTTTCAAGGGTTACCGGTGTAGGGGTTCTTATGAAGAATGTTATTGGTAAAATCGAGTGTACCGCTTTTATCAGTCTTAATTTTATTCTTCCTTCATAAAAATAAAAGTTACAATAGCGCATCAAATTGTGGTTTTGGAAGATTATTTACCCTTTCTTTAATATGACCCAGAGGTTACTGTTGAATTGTGTTTCCCTTTTTTATATTTCTAAGCCAATAGGTAAAGAGAAGAAGGCTGATTTCAAAATTCGTCGAAAAAGAAAATGTCTTTCCATTGTCACAAAATCTGCCCTTGTGGTATACTTCACTGGCGTCGATCGTTGTCTGACGCAAGTCATTTCCATACTAGGGTTGGTTACGTATATCACGGTCTACGGAGGGTCTGTGGTCACATATAGCTCTGTGCGAGTCTGACAAACGTATGGAGACATGCGCATGTAGGGCCTAGTTTGTAACGTTTGGCAAGCGTACAATGCACAATTCCATAATATATAAATTTCAATTTCTCTCGACATATGATGCTATATAGAATCCGGGCGGATATTTCAAATACGGAGCCGTAAAGTCATGATTAAACTGTTTTCTCTTACTCAGGACAATTACAATTTACTGCAGCGTATCCTTGTAAATTTACTTTCTTGCAATATAATCTAACTTAACTACCTGCTGACATTTATCCTGTTACAAGTTTCCTAATCCGAGGTACAGAAACACCAGTCTTTTCGGGGTCACATAAAAAAACTTACTGTTAATTCAGAACAAACACCTTGCAATCCTGCCACTTCTCGATGTAATACGTCCTTGTTAATGTTCATCGTTATTGTTACTGTAATCGAAAATGCTATCTGGGTTGTCAGTTTCACTGTTGCTCTATAATTCTGAGGAAATTCTATAACACCATTGTCAGAGTCGCTACTGTTCGTTTCCATGCGTGATTTCAGTGGAGAATATGATCCAGCAATGACTGCTTGTACTCACCTTGAAAGTACTTGTTTGAATAAAGATGGCCTGCGGTCTTTACAGAAAACCGGATATTTTTGTCACAATACTGTACAAACATCACATAGAAGGCCTATTTGATGAATTCAAAGTTTGCAGACACTAGCACCACTGTAAATTATGTCAAATACGGTTTTGATGAGCCCAACCAAACTATCATCATCAACCCTTTATCGCTAGGTGATAGGTTTCTAATTATAGATTTTCAAATGAAACCTTTACAGTAGAATGTACCCCAAGGACAGATATCCAGACTAAAGGTTTTACATTATCTATTTATTTTAAATACAATTTTCACTCTTATTTCGTGAAAATCGGCAATTTTGATAATATACTTACTATACTAATAATATACTTATACTATGGGCGATTTTTAGGAAGTTTTGAAAGACAATAGCTTTAATGATTTTCAAAAAATCCGTGTCGATTTTTAGTCGAACACATAGGTGCAGATGTCATGGTATATTCAGTGTTTTCACTGAACATGGGTCAAAGTAAACACCCTCCGAAGTGCCATGTCTTTCACTCTCTTCACGAATATATTTCTTGCAAAACGTGAAAGACTAGGTCCCATCCAGGGGGACTGTAAGCCACTGGACAATGCAGATTTTCATGCAGCTGATGACGAAAGCTCTGATGAAACCTTCTCCCATCTGCTCATTTGATTGTTCATCACATTTTCAGATATGAGATGTTCAAAATCTGAAGAGTTATTGAGAATCACATCAATACATGGTTTCTATGGAGCAACATCGGCATATGATCGATGGAAAGTTAGGTACTTTAATCAACATGATAGCAAACGGAAATGTGAGGGAAAATGATAAGGACTTGGTGACTTCTTGTGCACTTAACTTTAAGGCAGCAAGAATTCTACACTCTGATCAAATACTTGTTTGGTCATGTAAGCAGTACATGTATGCCTGTATAATTCCTGAAACACATGTACGGCAGATAAAAGACTGAACCAATAGACATACACAGATGTGCGGACCGAGACCACAGCAAGGGCACCCTGAGATGCCAATACTTGGGTTGATGCTCATAAATTAATGACAATGACAATTATGACAAGCTGAGTAACTAACATGCCACTATATATATTTCCATGCAATTAGCTGCATAAATACTTTATTTGATGAGATTTAACTGAAAATTCAGTTAGATTAAATACCACGTTTAAACAAACTGCACATAACACAAAAGCACATCTATGTTTCTGAGAATGCGTGCTTAATCCAAAGATACCCTGCTCTGCCTGGAGCTGATGTAGTCACTTCTTATGGAAGTATCACTAAACATTATGCACATTTGCAATTAATATCCTCTATACATATAGTTTCTTCTGTATACAAAAACACGAAGCATAGTCTGTTTGATAATAAAGAGCTCAGTGGTTTTGAAAAAGTAGTCTTGTTATTTCAAGTACAGGTAATTTTAGGATGGACACTTCACATTCAGGTTACTTTCTTCACTAGAGTTCTTCCTTCTTACTCTATGGTTATTGAGGAATCAACACCAGAGACAATATTACCTTCTTGTGGTTGCCGTTTCAAGACTCCGTCGTTCTTTTTTTACTAAAAAGTAAGCACATTTCACCGGCACATGGAAGCTGAAAATTTAAAATTCCAATGCCTTAAGTTTTCCATTTTTTATTACACTGATTTTAGTTCACTTTAAAAGCAGATTCACCATTAATTTTGAAAGTTGTAAATCTCCTTCATAA
>LD358743.1:50961-63281 GCA_001465055.1 Ptychodera flava | reverse complement strand
TCAAGGCACTGCGTCATTCGACCAAGCATTGTTATTGTAATTTCCTGCATAAAATTAACAGCGAGGTCAACCGGTCAAACTCTCTCGGCATTTTCTCTCATGTATATAAGTGAATATAAGAACAATCTAGAACTTTTATTGATATGCTAATTGCTGTTCCAAAAATATATCAACTATAAAAAACATTTGCCAGTCTTTGGCTCTGTTATTGGTTATTGATAAAATAAAAAAATATTAAAAAAACTATAAAAAACACATGACCAATTGAATTTCCAGAACATTCCAAAACATTCCAAACACGACTAATTGAATTCAAGGTCATGAAGGACTGCAGCCTTAGGAATGTTCTAGATTAATTGAACTCAGGTCATGTGTGTGGGGGAAAATGACCTACATAACAATATATAACAATATATAACAATATATAACAATATATATATATATATATATATATATATATATATATATATTTGATGCATTATTACTATTCTTTTGTTTATTACTAATACAGAGTTATTTGTATTTGTGAGTACCCTTATGTGTGCGAAATAGGCGATACTGGCTGTCGCTGATTGCTACATACCAATTAATCTGTTACAGCTAGAAAAGCTGATACAGATACATGAAATTTTATGTTCTCGGGAGGGTATTCTGTGTAAGCCTGCAGCCGCTAATTACCCTGTCTTTGTTTTATCAGTACTTACACCATCTCTTTGAATTTTACCCAACTGAATATAAACTGCATAGCTACTACAGCAATACTAGACACAATTCCCAAAACCAATTCCAGTAGTTTGACAACCTTCAGATCAGCTTAGTCGTTCGTACGTACTACCACGAAGACAGTCGAATCACGATTGATTTGCTGCAGAAATTTGTAGTAATTTACTCGATCGATCTATGTAGCTATCTATCAACCAATTTATGGAACCGATCGATCATTATTTTGATCGATCTCAAGATTGATTGATTGATCTATAATTCTATCGAATTGGTAGATCAATTGTTCTATCGATCGATTAACCATTAATTAATCTATCGATAGATAGATCGACCGATAGATCTCTTTATCTATCGATCGATATCAACCGTCTGTCGAAC
Source organism: Ptychodera flava (assembly GCA_001465055.1). NCBI lineage: Eukaryota > Metazoa > Hemichordata > Enteropneusta > Ptychoderidae > Ptychodera > Ptychodera flava. The sequence goes on along the minus strand of LD358743.1, from coordinate 62,180 downwards.
ATTGATAGATCGATCGATTTATCGATTGATCGATCTACCTCTCTGTCTGTCTATCTATATAACTAAATATCTATATATCTATATATTTATCTATCTATAAATCAATCGGTCTATCGTTCCCAATGAATCGCTTGATCAGATATATTATCGGTTAACTGATACATTATTGGTTGTTTTGATTCGGTGTCAGTTGAGTTTTCTGCTTCATCAGTTGATTTAATCCATTAGCGGTTCGTTGATACGTTATCGGCAAATTTGTTGATACGTTATCAGTTAGGAAAATTACTATCGGTTCGCTACTAGGTTATCGGTTGTAACAGGGTCTTCTCAGTATAATCCGAGAACCATACTAGTCCGATTGGGGAGGAGGGGGGGGGGGCAGAAGCTTCCATTTGTCAATTTAAGTGAGCAGGCACGTGCACATTTTTAAAAAAAGCCATTTTTTGTAAACGATAAATGAAGGCTCCTAGAGCCCTCTCAATTTGAGGTGTGGACTTCACTCACATCGTGATGGGAGCCCTCCCAGGTGAAGTGGAGGCTTAGGGAGGGAGGGTGTTCTCATTATAATCCCAGAACCGGTACTCGGCACACTACTGTTGATAACGGTAACATGCTTGATTGATATTCCAAAATATACTTACTCAAGATGGATTTAAAGGCACCCTAAATATTTCTTTCTTCATGTTTGCTACATAAAAAGATTTAATATTTTCAGAGCTCCAGAATATGGCAAGGCAAATCTAAGTAGAAAATCGTTGCTCAGTGCTTTTCTCCAGTAACCAAGATCTACAAGATACTATATTTCAGTCCCTCAGTCTGAACTTTTTCTTTGTTATGACTTGATCAAACCTTCATGTTTACTGTTATGATCTTGTCTGAACTCGATGAACACCAGCCATGACTTGTCATTTTACCATAATATGAATCAAAATAATTCGGACTGAGACAAGGTACACGTAGCATAGACCAGCATTTCATCGAGCAAATTGAAAGAAAAAACAAAGCGTAATAAAAAGAACAATTACGTTTATTGTCTAAAAATTTCTCACATCTGTCGGTAATATAAAGGTTATCAATGAACAAGGGAACAAATTAATTTGGCGACAGAAAGGGTAGAGTAATGCGTAGAATTTTATAGCCACCCTAAATGTATGCTTAAGTCGATATATCTCGTTGCCTGTCCGTCGCAAGCTACTGTTTGTACCTTCATCTCATTTGAAGACTTGGCATAAGTACAACAGTATAAAATGAATATTGTATTGAGCAACACTTGTACTCCGCACATCTGCGCCCAATCAAGACCAATGGTTGTCTGTAGCTCTCGCGTATTTTTTGTGACGAGGGAATTTTATTATGTTTAGCTGTAAAATCATTATATCATTTCAGCATGTCCGTCATACCAATGCAGCCGTGGCAAAACTGTTTGCTAGAGCTAAAACTGGCCGCTTAACTACCAATGAAAGTGCATGCGGAGAGAGAGAGAGAGAGAGAGAGAGAGAGAGAGAGAGAGAGCAGGGACAATCTGAGATGAAATTAATTAAATAACTAAATTAAATTAGATAAATTAAATGACTTTTTGGGGCTAAACTAGAGAGTAAAACAACTTTTGCATTGTAAAAACATAAATGTTGATATAATGTAAAAACACTAAGCCCTTTCGCAGGCGGATATACACCCGATATGGTAACAGTCCGCTCAACATAGCACTCGACTAGCGGCTCGTGCTATATTTCACACTGTGTACTCAAATCTCGTGTATAACCGTTTGTGGCGGAATTATCGTGGACAGGTCCGTAAATCGTGTAACTAAAGCTATGATATGCGACGAGCCGTTTGTCAACCAAGATCATGGTATTTTAAGAGAAATTCAAATTATTACAACCACGTACAATTTTCAGCAGGAGTCGAGTGTCGTCTGCTCAGGTAACACTGTATTACTGTTGAATTGTATGAACAATTAACAAACCCACTGTACGGTATGGCACCTGATAATCCCTTTTCAGTTCAAAACACTGCACATACAGTGATGGTTAATCCAATCAGGACGCGCATGTCTTGGTACAAACACATCTTTCATTAAGTATGTCTGTCTGTATTGATTGAAATCGAAGAATTCTTGAACTGTTTCCCGTCTGTGTGATTTAAAGCTTTGTATTTCTTATCTTTTCAGGATTTCAGTCAAAGCCGACAAATTGATAGTCACTAGTTGCCTAGAGAAAATAAAATCTAACAGCCAAAAAACAAACAGCAATCCAAAAGTCTGAAAAGAATAAGACGTGCAGTTATGTGGCACTTAAACGTCAACACGAAAGAGTTATGCCACAGTTTAGCGACTGACAGTTACCGGCCGCACCATTAGGCCTACCGTAGTTGTAGAATTGATAATCACAAGGTTGCTGGCAATATAGTTTTATGAATTAGCCTTATCGATCAATGCACCCTGTTTACGGAACGCCACGCCATGCGGCATCTACGCGATTCTTTCACTTGATAATACATCATAATCGTTATTACATTTTTGGCCAAAGACATGTACAGTACTATTTCAACATTGGGTATCTGGATGCAGAAAACATTTCCAACAGGAGGCAAACCGATGATCTCATGAAATATACCTATCTAAAATTCTCTCAGTTCAAGGTTATCTCTTTTCTACAACACCTGAATGACTCTTAAGATATTTTATCACATGAGCACATGCAAGGTTTGTCATCTCTTTACAAACGATATGGGTTTATCCTCTATTCGTTTTGTGCGTCGGAACAATGTCTTGAAGTAAAAATTTATATAGACTACGACAATAATTATTCAAAAGATAAAAATCCAATAAGTGTCACGCCCATAGATTCCAAAGAAATTATCCCTATATTTTTCGAAAACAAAGAATTCGAAGCTGGTCGCATACTTTAAGGAAACATTGCAACCTGGGTAGGGCATTTCCGTAAATAGCTCTTTCATCTACTAATTACACTTAGAAGAGGCCATTCAAAATGTAGAAACAGTAAAATACTGGCCGATTTTGACTTGTTTCTCAAAACCGAAGATGACTTCACTATACTGCAACAAAGTTAAATAAGTGAGGTAATTTAGGGAAATTAGTATCGGAAAAACTTGATATGATTTTCCCTAAAAACGCCACCGACTCAAAAGCATATTTTGACCAATATTTGCTTACCACACATATTCTGTTCGCAACTTGTTATAACTTGCAGTTCAAAGGACGTGCCGACACCGCCAAATATGACATTTGACTTCTCTCAGGATGTGTAAAATAAATTATCCCCAGTGTGTTGATTGCTGTAATCCTCGAGTCACGACATTTATTAAAGATACGGAGGTAAAGCAACCAAACACCCATGATTACATTTAAAAGGCTTTACTGTAACAAAATGAGTAAAGATAAAAAAAAAATACATACATATCGTGTTTTCTCTCCGGAAATGTTGTAACATGTACACTACGTAATTAGTTTGCCCCCGCAAATATTTCCCTCAGTGTCTACGTCAGCCCACTGCTTAGGCAGTTTAAGTCTTGCCTTAGGATCCACTGTAATGACGAATCACCTACATGACATTAAGGCCAAGTTGAAAACTTGGTTAGGAGGCTGCTTTCTCGTAACCTCCCGTGTGCGGATCGCGTGTACGTTTAAGTTGAATCGTGACGATAGAAAATACTTCAAAGGTAACATGTTTCGATTATAGTACAGGTAAACATAGTAAAATTACAGAGTCGAATATAATGTAATTTGTTCTATTTTTCTTTCTTCATTTATTTTCAAGGTCGAAAAGTTCTTGGATACGCTAAAGTCAACATAAATAGGAATCCTTCCCTACTTTTCTTCAGTAACCAATATTTATGAGATAATATATTTCAAACGCTGAAGTGTATACTTTAGCATGCCCCTCCTCATTTCGTGACTTGATCAAGCATCCTGTTTAAATTTATCGATATGATCTTGTCTGAACACGATCAAGACATGCCTTTAGACGAGTTTTATTATGTTGCCAGGGTAGACATCAAAACAACTTTGATAGGGACAAGGTACACGTGGCACACTTCCAGGCCGGCATTTTATCGAGTGGGGGAAAAGTAGAAACCCACAGTGTGAACTGGACTTTAAAAAGATTTTGTTTAAAAATATATCACATCAATTGCAATTTTGAAGGTTAAAAATGATCAAAAATGCCATTCAATTTGGCACCAGAAACAGTAGAGGACCGTGCAAAATGTTATAGCCACCCAAAATTGATGCTAAAGTTGTTTCTTGTAAGTCAGAAGCTACTATTTGTACTACGTCTGGTTCAAGCATACGAACAACTGGATTAATGTGTTGAACAATACTATGAGAAGCATATATCTCGCCCCTGAAGATCAGGGACTTTAATGTAGAACTTCCGCATGCTTTTTGTGAAATAGGAATTTCGCTGTCTAACCGTAAAACCATTATTATATAATATTAGCGTTTCCGTCGCACCATTACGTCATTGTGATCCACTATACTAGACCTGACGCCGGCCGAGGTAAATTCAACTTTACCAGAGATAAGACAGCCCCTTGAAATAGCGTAGCATCTTCAGGTAGAACCCTCTTCTGGACAGATATTCGAATGCTCAAATTTCTGCGATTATTCTCTGATCTAGCACTTGTTGGTGATCATTTTAAAGTTCTTGGAAAAAAGAAAAAAACTTTCACCGTCTTAGTTTTATGGAAAACCCAAGTTTTTTTCCTCCATCGAGTTAACACAGGGATGGCGGCCATTTTGAATTTCAAATACCACAAAATGTTGGGTAATTTTTTTCGCTAGTTCCAAACTTTGCATAGTGGCCCCGATTTTTTTTTTTTGTTTTTTTTTGTTAATAGAGTGGTTGATAGTTTCATTGGATAAAGTTGGAGCACAAAGTCAGTCTTTCACTTTCGAGGCGCATATTGCCTTAATACGGAGATAGAGCGTATAGATAGCAGGGAAAATCTAAGTGAAAACTGATTAAATGAATAAAACTTTGTAATGGTAGTGCGAAAATTTAGAATATACTTTCAGTAATGCCGTATTAAAGAATTTGGCTCGCGCTTTGCTACATCAAACGCGCCGCTACTTGTCGTCTGTGTGGCTTCAACTGCCATAGCCAAGCGCAATAAGGCTTGACCCTGGCACTGCACACAATTTCTGTGCGACTATGACTGCTTGGTATTGATTCCGCTTTCTTCCTGTTTTTGGTAGTACAACCACAGAGAAACAACTTTTTCAGTGCACAAAAGCAAGTGTTGACAAATAGCAATAACCCTTTTCGCAGGCGGATTTACATTCGTATTGGCCCCAGTATGGTACTCGCTCTGCTGCTCGTACTATATAGATATTGAATACTACTATGTTGAATGGGTCTCTACATCTTGTAACGAAAGGTATATCTGACGGGCTGTTAGTCAAGCCATGGTCTATAAAGAGCATTTCTCAATGTTAATTACAACCCTGTGAAATTTGAGCAGGAGTTAGTGCAGTCTGTCCAGGTAATATTGTATTACGGTTTGCTTGTATGTTGTACACGACACACTGGCATGCACCTGATAATCCTCCTCGGTTGCTCCCAGGACGCATACATTGTGGTCGGGGACACATACTCGGACTCTCAAACGTCCACAATTATTTTCTATACTACCATTTTAGGGTTCATTTTAAAGCTCTTGGTGTAAGACAACTTTTCATAGTCTTAGATTTTCGAAAATCGAAAATTTAATTTTTCTCCATAGAGTTCAGACAAGGACGGCGGCAATTATAAATTTCAAATATCGGTAAATTTGGAGTAATTTTGTTTTTCTAGTTCCAAAATGTGTAGGGTAACCCTCGATTTTTATTTTTTATTTTGATAGAGAATGGTTGAAACATTCACAGAGAAAAGTTTCGGCAAAAGTTTAAGTATTTCACTTTCGAGACGCAGACTACTTTAAGCATGTATGTTTGTATCAAATTTGAAATAAAAGTGTATTTGTAATGTTGCCCTTGTCTTAGTCTGATTGAAGACTTTACTTTTCTTATATTTCTTTAGGATTTTAGTTAAATCTGACAAAACCAGTTGTCATTAGTCTCCATGGTAAAATAGAAACAAACAACAAAAACAAACAACTACCAAAAATACAAAAAAGAAACACTTAAAGATGTGTGGTAGTTACACATAAACGCGAAAGAATTAAACCATAGTTTAACAACGTACAGAGTCAAATATGTAATTTATGATTCTGTGCTGCCAATACTGTATAATTTGCCTACATATTTGCCTGAAAAGTTTTAATTTTATTTAATGCAAGCCAAACATTTGTTCAAACACATTTAATAATTTATTTATAGCTGATTGCAGTGACAAGCAGGAAATGTAATAAGACTGAATTAGACACACGTGAAATCTCGCGATGTGAAAATGCGAGGAGTATAATCCAAGATTTACAAATTTAATACTTTGGGAGCAAAAACTTTATGTAAATATAAATTCATGTGACAGTTGTTAAAAAGAACGGTATCGGAGAATCAAGCGCATTGTTTGAACTTTGTTACCCTGACTACAAGAAGCAAATCATCCTGCGTCAATAAACAGTACGGATTCTAAGGGTTCCGTTATCCAATGAAATCCGCCCCTGAGCAATAAATCGTTAGAGCTGACATGAATGTGCCTATAAAATGCCGTTATAGTCACATACTGATCATACCGTTGCTTGATTTAAGAACAACTAATCATGTCTTGTGGGTAAGTTTCTCTCTCTCTCTCTCTCTCTCTCTCTCTCTCTCTCTCTCTCTCTCTCTCTCTCTCTCTCTCTTATTTTCCTTTACATTTTGAGCTGACTAATAAGTATAGATGTACCCTCACTTGTTAACCAACGAATATTATATCTATTTACAGGGCTCGCAGCCACATTATCGGCATTGTTTTAATGCTTGTATATATGAAGCAAACAACTGCTCAAGGTGAGTACACACACTAATCTCTATTATATCACAAAAGCGAAGGCTGCAATCAAAAATAGATATGGTTTATATTTTTATTGCATGTGTATTTAGCTATGTGGTTGTTCATCATCCTTGTTACTTACATATTACATAAAATAAGTTATCTATGTGTAATTGCATTGACAGCTGTAGCCGTCACAGCATTTACGGTTCAGGACCCTGGAACGATCACGTACAGCCCGAATCGCGAGGAAACTATAACATTTGATCTTACGGTAACCGAAAGTGACGGCACAGCTGATTCGTTGTCAGAAATACATTTGTACTTCACTGACAACGTGAATTATGGACAAGCTACAACTACATCTGATGAAGTGAGAGCCACCATACCGGATGATAGTAACGCCATAACGGTAATTGCTAGTGACGACACAACAGTTGATAATTCCGCAGCTACCTTGCAACCAGATGCAGAAGATTGTAGTGACTACACACACTTATGCGCCGTTATTACGGTGGGGTCAAATGCTGCGAATGCAGGAGATCATGACATGTGTATTCCACTAGATGACACCAACGCTGGTGTGCTGGACTGTACAGGTAACAACCGTATGTCTTTTTACTATTTGTAAAGGTGCCGTCAGCTTCGGTTCAGACTATTTGAGATACAATGTATCGCGCCGCAGACCAAAAGTAAATATTCAAAGAAATAACGTGCTATTGGCAAGCCATTGCCTATTAAGAGTCAGATATTGCTATTTTCAGACAGATTGGAAATACCCGCGAATTTATATTAGAATGAAAATCCGAAATAAACAAAATACAGTGCATTTCTAAACTACGACGACGCGGCACGTTTAGATAGTTCGAAATGTTTGCATGTCTCAGTATTTCGCTGCCAACGAACACTAGGTCAGATGGCAACATTGCTATTTGTTACCTGTTCAACTTATTTTAATAATCTCATATTGAAAGAATGGAAACTCTATGTATTTCTGTCCGAAGAAATCGATTACATAACGTGAAAGGCATAAAAGTCACCTTCCGAGGCCTGACATGATGAAATGGCCCCGTCTTCAGATAGCCGTATTAAAGCAAAAGAAGAGCTCGATAGGGGTTGATAGTGGCTTCATGCAGTTCTTTAGATACAAGTCCAAACCGAAAAATTGTTATTCCAAAATTCTACCTAAATGCAATTCAAAATTGGAAGAGTCTATTACCGAGTGCAGATGCTGTTAAAGCTTTGTAAGTAAGAAGGTCATTCATTAGAAGGAAATGCATTTCTCACCTTGGACTAGAAATGAGCCAGTCTCAAGTTTGCATCCCAGCTACGCAGGAAATAAGAAGAAAAATGCAAAATAAATAATTTCTGGTATACATTTAATACGAAACTACGGTAATAGTTCTCGTTTGGATTTACACTTGAATAACAGGAAGGATGGAATTGTTCATCAGATGGCGACATCCGATTGAACTTATGCTGTATCACGGTAAATAGGACGACAAGAATGTGAACTGCTAATGTATCCACATTTCCGTAATGTTTTTTTGAAATTCATGATTTTTCCCTGACGTTGTTGTTGAAGTTCTTTTGTCGCACATTGCAGCTTCGTACAGGATATGTAACGGCTTCGATCACATCTCAACCTAGTAATAAGATACACTTTCGCAGATAAATCAGAACGAAGGCGGAGGGGTGATAAAGCTACAACATATACACTAAAATATACGCTGATGCATGACGAATGAGTAATGCGGTGCTTTTGGACATCATGCAGGACATAAAGACGTTGTTCGAGCAATCAATCAATCATGACCAATGAATGATATTACTAACAATACATACAATTTACTTTTCTGTAGCTGATATCACTACAAGAGCACCTGTAACGGAGTGTGAGACTTGCACAGATGCCACAACAGGTACAATGGTTACTTTTTCTTTAATCACCTCATTGATGTCCCGCTCAAATGAATACTGCCATTCATTGTTGTGAATTTCAATATTACTAGCTTACTACAGCGATTTCTTGAATAGCTTTCTTGCAATATTTCTTTTTCAAATAAGCACAACGTTATGTCTGGAATTCTGCTCTAAATATTGTTTTGCTGCTCTTGATAATCAGTCCGGTCTTTCCCTCTCTGATATTAAAACTGCTGCCTTTTATTTTCTCATGAATTTTCTTGTAATATTGTTCTCATACAGTTGCCAATGAAGTCACAACAGTCAATGGAACACAGCCAGGTAGGTGTACACATCCTCCATTATATTTTTGAAGAATTGAAATAACGAATGAGTGAGAATATTTGCGTTGACCAAATCGTTTTCGTGACCGACAAGACCACAATATGAACCGCTTACAGATCTCTTGCCTCATTGCTGGCCTATTCAAGCACCGTATATCTATAAGGTTCGAAATGACGTGAGTCGATCGAGACACTGAATACTGTCGTCTTTAGATACAGTGAGGGTAGTTATGTTTGCTTGCAAATTGATACTGTGTATCACATTGTTTCGGTAAACAATATTAATTCTTTTTATCATTTTATTCGTTAAGGTGATGCTGCCCCGAGTATTTCGGCCAAAACGGGTGTGGTCATCGGGAGTCTTTTGCTAACACTAGCAACTCGGCTTCTTTAAACACTAAGGTGAGGCTGCTATTCCCCAAACGTTCTTCATTGTTCATAATTATTGTACTAAGATAACAAATAACAAAGCCATGGACATCTCATCGCTGCAATCGTAACACCAAAATGAATAATTTATCTGCAGAAATGTAAGTTATCAGAGTGAAACCGTATCATCTGAATACATTTTGTGTTTCTCAGCTTACCTTGCAAAGTGCAATGTCTGAACGAAAAGAATGGGATTGCTTGTCTCGAATATATATGGCATCGTTGCAAATTTAATTGGGCGTGGAATGGAATGATTTGTGTTAAAGATTTTACAGTCCGGTTATTCTTATCTTTGCAGACTCAACGAAGATCACGTTTGATTCATGGCATGATATTTCCGAGTCGTTCACATTCAGTCTGCGAAGATCTAGTAGTACTAAAGGGACATAGTGGCTGCTGTTTGGCGCTGATTCCTCAGTTCTTGTTTAATATTTGAAGTTATTCTTCTACTCATTACTGATACATCACTAGTTTCCGGTTGTCGCATGTATATCTAAGCCGGTCTGTGTTATGCATGGAATTCTGTAACCATGGTATATTTCAAACGAGTGAACATTTCTTGACTTATAATACAAAAACCTGTGCAAGAACAGCCTTAATGAATAATGGGTAATCACTCTTCATATTGTACAGAGTCAATTAATGATGAAACGAAACCGACCAAATAATGTTAATATGTCAGCGCTTTGCCCCCTTAGTATTTGTATCTCAAGTACCTTATATGACGGTTTCCTGATGGCTCAGGTATATTGAGGTTGTGCATCTGAATCGCTTAAAATGTGACAAATGTATTGTATACTTGAATCAAGTTGTTTTTCATTGTGTATGGGGTCGTTCGAATTTTGTGAATTCCGACTTTTAGAAAATTGTGTGATTTTCAATGTCATGAATGGAGTTATCAAAAATCCGGTATGCTTTTCCCACAATAGCGTTCATGCTAAGTGAGAGAGCTATTCAGATTTTGCAAATCTTATTGTTGGTGGCGCTGTTTGCCCTGCCAAAGAGTTTTTGTAGAATACGAAATCGTATTCGCTCTACTCAGAGATATAAGTCATGTGACCATGAACCAATGTGGTGCGGATGACGGTGCTATGGATGACATCAACGAAGTTAGTCATTTCATTATGACCTTTTTCGTACGATGAACGACTCCGTGCCTGACGCACCCATCGGCGAGATTTTGTAAGCTACATCCTTAGCTACACACCATATATGTGTGTGACGAACGCAAAAACATTCACCTAGATCTACAACATTATCTCTATTACATCATTCAAATGTCACAGTTGTGTAGCAAACTTTTCCGTAAACTTTTTACAAACTTTAAAAGCATGACTTCTGTTCATTTTGACAGGTTACTCTCTTGTGCTCTGATGTGTTGTGTCGTTTTGTATCGACCACATTGACGATATATCTCTTGCATTGCCGAGCAATATTTCATTCTAAAAATGATGCTTAAAAGAGCATGATTAGATGAATAAAGAGATAGTTAAAGAGGATATTTCCCGAGTTTTCTCTGCAAATAATGTATACATGTATGTATGTATGTATGTATGTATGTATGTATGTATGTATGTATGTATGGATGGATGGATGGATGGATGGATGG
>LD358743.1:39411-50761 GCA_001465055.1 Ptychodera flava | reverse complement strand
TTTGGGCGCATTGAGGGGGGAATGAGAGATGGAGGAAGGGAGGGGTGGATGGATTGATGGGCGGATTGACGGGTGGATGAATAAGTGGATAAACTGGTGACTAGGCGAGTGTATGAATGAGTGGAGGGAGGGAGGGGATCCGGAGTGAGTTATAAATGGACGGATTGCATATGATGGGTTGATGGTTGAATGAATGGATTAATTGGTGACTGGCTGAGCGGAGAAATCAGTAGTCTTTGTTCGTTAATGGTTGTATGAATGGCTTGATTGATGGATTGATTGATGGAGGGAGAGAGGGAGAGATTGATGGTTTTTGGTTGATAGGCGGTCAGATAGGTAGTTAATTGTTGAAGGAGATGTTTCAACCAATTATAGTCAACTATTTGCTTTTGGAGAATATTTATGCATGAGCTTAGCAGTTCAATGCATGTCTCTTAGGAGTAAGCACAAAAGAAAATCGCCAAGGACTCGTGGATCACGTCCTGGTATTACAGTAACTTTTTCCTTTCCGTTCTGAAGATAAATAGTGTCGATGTTTGAGCTTTGATAATTGCAGTGATCACTGTTTGGTCTTAGCTTGACATTGGTAACACTGTTGCAAAGATCATTGCCTAATTGAATCAGAATGCAGACTCTTGTGAAAAATGGCCGTAGCATTCTGTGGTGGTGCAGTAGGAAATCATTATAACCAGCATGAATTTATTTTAAAACAATGTAAAGGGCGCCATTTTCACCACCAGCTAAAACTTTCGATGAACTTGTCTCAACAAAAACCTGACGAGTACCTACGTCGATCAAACACCCTTTAATGTAATTTGGGTTGCTGAGTACTTGAAAGACCTGATTGTATAAAAGTGAAAATGAACTATTTCACGATTGAAACTAATGTAAATATGAAAATATCTTACAAGCAAGGAGAACTTCAAAAACTGCTTCAAAAACTGCCTACAACGTTGAAAAGCAGAAAAACACAACATAAAGAATCAACGGTGTTCATGAGTATACTTTTTGTATACGGAATGTAACTCTATACAATGTGTGTTCTCAGCAGGTCAGACGTGCACCACGTGCACTTTCTGCTGGCAATTTTCAAAAATACGCCCTCTAATGTTCTAATCTTAAACTTCTGAACGTTGTAAGTCTGTTCCCCTGGCCCATTTCTACCGCTGGCTGCGCTGCTTACGAAAATAGGGTAAGATATAGACTAATATTTCAGCCAGGATTTGAACTGCATATTAATGAGCACAGTTATATGAAAAGATCATGTGATCAGCACATCGACATAGTGCAAGCTCGGAAATTACAGTCCGTTGTTGCTTACATCCCAATTTCGATGTCGGGTATGCACACATTGTGTGCACTGAAACGTGGTGTTTTTATCGTACACAAACAACAGGATACCGTAAAAGAGATGCCGTCGTAATTAAAACAAAAAATCAAAAAACGATTTTTTTTATCTCCTGCCTTCCTCTTGAGGTGATTACATGATAGTGTTTTTCTTTTAAAATTTGCTAAAACATTTGTAGTTTAGTACATTTACGTTCTAGGCACTGGAAACAAGGGCAAGTACTGTAATTTGCAATATATGTATATGTTTATATATATATATATATATATATATATATATATATATATATATATATATATATATATATATATATATATTATATATATATATATATATATATATATATATATATATAATATACCCAAAATTTATTTATATATATTACATAAATTTTGGGTATATTTTAAACATTCTGTCATTCTGTGTTTTAATGAAATTGTTGTCATGTGAGTTGTAAGATAGAAAGTTTAAAAGTGTCAATGCTAAAATTTGAATACAGTAGTTTGAATGAGCTGTGAATGTATTCCACTCTTTTTTTATGCATAACCAGATTCCACAACTGTTATAAGAAAATTTGATTGTGAAATTTTAGTGCATGCTGCTTTCTAATACTGAATTATCATAGTAAAATCGAAAAGTATCCTGAACTTGTCATGCTTTTCATATGAACTGCAGATTCCATAATGATTAATACACTTTGCAAAACAGACTTTCAATTCACAGACAGCAAGATATTTCTGACATGTATCTCTGATATATAAAAATACTGCGCCCAAAGGGCGCGCTGAAAAATATTAAACATTCAGATATCTCTGATATATATGTATATCTGATGTATGAAAGTCATGTGGAATGGCATGCTGAAAAATATGTTTGATATTTATAGTAACGCGCCCGAAAGGCGTGTCGAAAAATTTTAAACATACAGATATCTCTGATATATGTATGTCTGATAAATTAAAGGTTCATGCTTGGACGGCGCTTTGCAAAATACGTCTTATTATTATTAAAGAGTTGTGCGCCCGAAGGGCGCTCCAAAAATTGCAACTGAATGATGAAATTTGTGGCTGGCACGATGCATTTTTGGCAAGTATGAGTTCGTGTCGACATTCAAAAACACACCGACCCCCCCTTTTGGCATTTCAAAAACATGGTGACCCCCTGTCACCAAAGTTAAAAACAGGATGACCCCCCCATGAACCCAACGCCCCCAGGCCAAAGAAACTGACCAGTCCCTAGGGTCGTTGCTCGAGTCAAAAATTACTAAAATTAAAAATAATGGAATTGCCAGCATCGCTTTTTATCGTCATTAAATATTTACAGTGTCTGTAAAATCACCTCTCTGTTTTTATAGTAAAGAAAATGTGGTAAAGGTCTTGTCAATTCCTGAAGGATAAGTTTTATTCCTCATGTACTAACAGTTGACAGCGATGCAAAAAATAGTTCTTCCTCTGATTGCCGTCTCCCGTGAAGATACCAAGACTTCTTCACCTTCGAGATAATTCGACACTAGGCATATGAGAGAGAGAGAGAGAGAGAGAGAGAGAGAGAGAGAGAGAGAGAGAGAGAGAGAGAGATCAATGCTGAAACCCTAGCTAGACAGTGCAATACAAAGATCGCAACGAGTCACTTGCTACGAAGGCCAAACTACACCTTTACCTTGCTATGTTAAACAACCTTTGATATCGAGACTGTTGATTTTTCAATAGCAAATATTAACTTCATAATTTCTGATGCATGAATAATTCGGTAGTGTTTATCCATATATATATATGAGTTTTCACCATTGTCGCATTGTCGTTTTATTTTAATACGCACATTTCGTATCATCCGGGTTACCGTGGATCGTTCCGTACCTTTGTCGCCCTAATGCGCGTTCCCCCTCCTGCTCTCCACTGACCAATTTGTTGGCTGTGGTGTTACAAAAAGACGCAAATTCCCCAGTACACGACAAAGCAGGGAGAAGAAGGCATCCTTGAAAATTGTTTGTGCGTTCAAATGTTTGCAAAGGCGTGAGTTCTACATTTTTGGATTAAAGGTCGTGCCAAAATTAATCCAGGAAAAATCCTTTCCGGCTCTCTCAATAACCAAGCTTTGCAAGATAATGTGTTCCAAACACAAAGGTCTGAACTTTACTGTGCTTTACAATTACAAACATGGTCCGACATTGGTAATGCGATATCCTCATTGACAAGAAACTAACATACATGTTAATGGTATGTAGTTTTCTTCATTTCATGCTGTGGGACTAAAATACTAAGATCATTTGCTTTAAATGTAGCCGAGGGTGCGACTGCGGAGACGAGGAGGGCGGGCACTGATTCAAAGTTCGCGACAGCCTTCTTTCTAAATAATATTCAGCCTGGTGACAGAAAATTGCTGCCTTTGGTGTAGAAACAATGGGACGGCTGGATAAGCTTAGCGGCTTTTCGATATCGAACAGTACCTTATTAAGAAAGAAAATCATATATACTGTATAGCATTTGTTTCGGGGAAAGGGGGGGGGGTAATTAAAGCAAGTTCATATGCTTGACAAAGCGTTTATTGCTTACCAAAATGACGTATCAGACTGCGTTTTTATCATTCCTATTGGACATGCCTTGTCCGAGAGCAGTCGCTAGCCATTCGTGGTGTATGGAATCCCACTGCACGGGAAAGTAACTCCAAAACACGTTAAAAAAGAAAGAAAAATGTGACGAAGGCTTTAGAAAATGAAGCGGGTGGCAACTAAAAATGGAGACAATTTTCTTTCGATTGACTAGCTGCATTTTGCAGAGGTAAAAAGTAAATGTAGTAAATCGTTTTTTTTTTATTCTGTAGGCAGCGATTTAGAATATATAGATGGGACGAAAATTTATAGGGAGGGGGTTAATTTTTGGAGAAGTGCATTTTTACATATTGATATTTTCTTTTTTTGGCGGGAAAGTAATTTTTTCAGTCTTATTTTGTATCGCTCATCTGGTTTTTATCAACAGTCAATTTTAGTATTTTAGAATACAGTATGCATTCAGTTATGGCGGATAGGCCCATCCTGTTGTATATTTTACCGTTGTCGGTATGAGATTGAATATGCCATAAAACGGACGTTATTTGCAGCATCAAGAGTTGAAGCACGGAAACATAGAGTTTATAATTTGATTCCCATATTGTCGCCCAACACGAATGTATTGTGTCGTCTCCACGTTTGTACTGAAACTGTATGCATACTCTAAGCAATCTGTTACACTACGGGCACTCGTCATGTTTATGAAAGTAAGTGTACAGTGTACAATAAAAGTAGTTTTTTTTCTTAAGAACTGTTCTTCCCTTATGAGAGGAAAATATATTTGCGTAAAGTATTCAATGTCCTCTGCAGTACCCTTAACGGGTCAGTAATATATGGCTTTAGAAACTTTCCCTCAGACCCACACAAACAATGACATTAACAAATCAGCAGAAAAGAGACTGCACATTTTTTCTATTCTTGATCGCGATCGGCTTCCCCATATTTTCATGAGGAAAGCAGAATAGGTTTTTTGTGCTGTTATTATGTAAGCTGAGAGAGAGAGAGACAGAGAGAGAGAGAGAGAGAGAGAGAGAGAGAGAGAGAGAGAGAGAGAGAGAGAGAGGGGGGGGGATATCGTAGCTTGTCATTGCAACAAATTGCTTGCCCTTTACCTTGTGTATTCAAAAAGCCCTTGAATATCCGAGGCATGCACACTATTGTTTTATATACGCTAGTGTCTACATGAGAGAGTTTTCGGTGAACACATACATTCTTAATTTTTATTCTTGTTTTTATAAAATATGACCGTTTTCGTACTGCAATTTTATAAATACGCAGATTTCGTTTCATCCGGCTTACCATGGATCATTCCGTACCTTGGTCGCCTAAATAAGAGTTCATCCTATTGCTCTCAACTAACGTATCTGATGATTGTAATACTATCAAAAGACGCAAATCCTCAAATATATGACAGAGACAGGGAGCAGAAGGCCTCCTTGAAGGCTGTTTGTTCAAATTTATGCAAGGGGGCGGGTTTACATATTCTGGATTAACTGTTAATCTAGGAAAAAAATATTTTCCTGCTCTGCCAATCAACCAGCTACGCAAGATTATTATCCAGACACAATGATCTGAACTTTAACTTACCCTTACGCTTACTTAAATGGTTCGACATTGGTAACCCGTTATCACCATTGACAAAAAAAATATCGGTATTTTTACTATTAGGTATTTTACTTCATTACAAACTTTATCGGCCTAAAACGCTAAGATTATTTGCTTTTGAAAAGTAGCCGCCTCTGCGAGACGAGGAGAGCGTGCATTGATTCAGTGAAGCTCGTGAAAGCCTTATCTAAACATTGTTCAGCCTGACGACAGGAAATTGCTGCCTTTGATGAAGTAAAAAATGTGACGGCTGATGAATCATAGCACCTTTTCAACATCGAACTGTATCTTATTAAAGTAAGAAAGTCATATATATCGTATAGATTGGGTTTCGGGAAGGGGGTGTAATTGAAGCAAGTTCATATGCTTACCGACGTATCAGACTGCGTTTCAAATATTCCGATCAGACATGCCTTGATTCCCATATTGTCGCGATCGCCCAACACGAATGTATCATGTCGTCTCCACGTTTTAGCTTAAATTGTTTGCATACACGGGCTTGCTCCCAGTTATCTTTCAAATATGATATCACTTTATGTTCCATGTCGTAACTTGAGGTCAGCTGACCAGTTCAGACTTCGTCCGGTTCGATCGCGCACAAAGAAGTATGGAGATCGTTCGTTTAGTGTGGCAGCTCTCATACTCTGGAACAGTCTTCCATTAGTTACTCGGCGTTCTCCTAGCCTGTCAATTTTTAAAACTAATGTTAAAACTTTGCTTTTTAAATCTGCTTTTTAGACTTTGATTTTAGATGGTTTTATTGTAGTTTTTTTTTATTACTGTTTTAATTGCTTTTTGTGATATGTAAATTTTATCACAGCGTCCTTGATCACTTTGTTGTGGATATTGACGCTTTATAAATAAATTATTATTATTAAATTATTATTATACACTGAGCTATCTGTCACACAACAGGCGCTCATTATGTTTATGAAATAAAGTGTACAATAAAAGTCTTGCTTTCTTAAAATATCTTCTTCACTCTTATGAGAGGAAAATATATTCACGTAAACTATTCATTGTATTCTCCCGTAGTCTTAACGGGTGAATAATAAGGGGCTTAATTTTTCAACCATGACATTAACAAATCGTCAGAAAAGTGACTGCACATTTTCTCCATCCTTGATCCTGATCGGCTCCCTCATATTCTCATAAGGATAGCAGGATAGCTTTCCTGTGCTGGTATTATGTCAGCTGAGAGAGACAGAGACAGACAGAGAGACAGAGAGAGAGACAGGTGGAGATACCGTAGTTTGTCATTAAAACAAGTTGCTTGCCATAGCCAAAGTGAGACCTTTACCTTGCGTATTCAAAAAAAAACTTGAATATCCATGCACACTTTTGTTTTATACACGCAAATGGCTACATCCGATTTTTCGATGAACACGTAAATCCGTAGTGTTTATTCTTTTATGTATAAAATATGACTGTTTTCGTAATGCAATTTTATTAATACGTAGAGTTTGTTTCACCAGGCTTACCGTGGATCGTTCCCTACCTTGGTCGCCGAAATAAGAGTTCATCCTACTGCTCTCCACTAACCAATCTGATGATTGAATTATTATCAGAAGGCGCAAATCCCAAAATATACAACAGAAACAGGGAGCAGAAGGACTCCTTGAAGGTTCTGTGTTCAAAGTTTTGGAAAGGGGCGGGTTTACATATTCTGGATTAAAAGTTAATCTAGGAAAAAAATCTTTTCCTGCTCTGACAATCAACCAGCTATGTAACATTATTATCCAGACACAATGGTCTGAACTTTAACTTACCCTTACGCTTACTTAAATGGTTCGACATTCATAACCCGTTATCACCATTGACAAAAATATCGTATATTTCACTATTAAGTACTTTACTTCATTACATACTTTGTTGGCCTTAAACGCTAAGATTATTTGCTTTTGAAAAGTAGCCGCCACTGCGAGACGAGTAGAGCGTGCATTGATTCAGTGAAGCTCGTGACAGCCTTCTGTAAACATTGTTCAGCCTGGCGACAGAAAAATTGCTGCCTTTGATGAAGTAAAAATGTGACGGCTGGTGAATCATAGCACCTTTTCAACATCGAACTGTATCTTATTAAAGAAAGAAAGTCATATATATCGTATAGCCTGGGTTTCGGTGAGGGTGAGTGTAATTCAAGCAAGTTCATATGCTTACCAAACGACGTATCAGACTTCGTTTCAAATATTCCGATCATATATACCTTATCTGAGATAGGTTGCTAGCCATTTTTGGTGTATGGAAACCCTCCCGAGCTGCACTGGAAAGTAACTCTAAAACACAATAAGAAAGAAAGAGAAAAATGTGACGAAAGCTTTAGATCGTTAAGTGGGAATGAATACAATTCTTTTTCCATTGACTAACTGTATTTTGCAGGTGAAAAGTAAATGCAGTAAACCTTCTTTTTATTTCTGTAGGCAGCATTTTGAAATATATAGATAGCACGGAAATTCATAATGAGGGGCTAATTTTTGGGGAAGTGCATTTTTACAAATTGATATCTTTTTTTGGCAGGAATGTAATGTTTAAGTTTTATTTTCCATCTCTCATAGAGTTTTTTTAACAGTCAATTTAAGTGACATAGAAATAACGGGCAACACGCTGACGATTAACGTTTACTTATGGGCAAGGGCGAGAGGAAAGCCAAAAATTAACGGCCGAGGATTGCCGAGCCCGTTACTTTGGCTTTGCTTTCTTGTATGTATAAAATATTACCGTTTTCGTAATGCAATTTTATTAATACGCAGAGTTCGTTCCACCCGGCTTACCGTGGATCATTCCGTACCTTGGTCGCCTAAATAAGCGTTCACCCTACTGTTCTCCACTAACCAATCTGATGATTGCAATACTATCAAAAGGCTCAAAACCCCAAATTTACGACAGAAACAGGCAGCAGAAGGCCTCCTTGAAAGTAATTTGTTCAAAGTTTTGCAAAGGGGCGGGTTTACATATTCTGGATTAAAAGTTAATCTACGAAAAACATATTTTCCTGCTCTGCCAATCTCCAGCTATGTAAGATTATTATCCAGACACAATGATCTGAACTTTAACTTACCCTTACCCTTACTTAAATGATTCGACATTGGTAACCCATTATCACCATTGACAAAAAATATCGCATCATTTACTATTAAGTATTTTACTTCATTACATACTTTGTTGGCCTTAAACGCTGAGATTATTTGCTTTTGAAAAGTAGCCGCCACTGCGAGACGAGTAGAGCGTGCATTGATTCAGTGAAGCTCGTGACAGCCTTCTGTAAACATTGTTCAGCCTGGCGACAGAAAAATTGCTGCCTTTAATGAAGTAAAAAATGTGACGGCTGATGAATCATAGTACCTTTTCAACATCGAACTGTATCTTATTAAAGTAAGAAAGTCATATATATCGTATAGCATGGGTTTCGGGGGGTGTAATTAAAGCAAGTTCATATGCTTGTCAAACGACGTCTCAGACTGCCTTTCAAATATACCGATCGGACATGCCTTACCTGAGAGAGGTCGCCAGCCACTCGTAGTGTATGGAAACCTCCTATAGCTACACGGTAAAGTAACTCTAAAACACGTTAAGAAAGAAGGAGAAAAATGTGACGAAAGGTTTCGATAGCGAAATGGGTGGAAACTTAGAATTGACGCAATTCTCTTTCGATTGACTGACTGTATTTTCCAGGTGAAAAGTAAATGTAGTAAATCATATTTTATTTCTGTTGCCAGCGGTTTGGAATATATAGATAACACGGAAATTCATAGGCAGGAGGCTATATTTGGGGAAGTGCATTTTTACATATTGACATTTTCTTTTTTGCAGGAAAGAAATTTTTCAGTCTCATTTTCCATCCCTCATCGGTTTTTTTTGAACAGTCAATTTTAGTATTTTTCGAATTGTATGCATTCAGTTATGGCGACTAGGCCCGTCCTGTAATATATTTTACCGTTGTCGGTATAAGATCAAGGTTGAATATGCCATAAAAACTTTTGAGACACAGACATTATTTGCAGCATCAAGAGTTGAAGCACGGAAACATAGATTTTATAAGTTGATTCCCATATTGTCGCCCAACACGAGTGTATCGTCTCAGTGTTTGTACTGAAATTGTTTGCATACACTGCGCCATCTGTTACGGGCGTTCGACATGTTTATGAAAGTAAGTGTACAATAAAAGTAGTTTTTTTCTTTAAAATATCTTCTTCCCTTACGAGAGGAAAATATATTCACGTAAACTATTCCTTGTCTTCTGCCGTAGCCTTTACGGGTCAGTAATATAAAGCTTTATCAACTTTCCCACAGACTCACAAAAACAATGACATAAACAAATCGGCAGAAAAATGACTGCACATTTTTTTCTATCCTTGATCCCGATAGGCTTCCTCATATTCTCATGAGGAAAGCAGAAGAGTTTTCCTGTGCTATTATTACCTGAGCTGAGAGAGAGAGAGAGAGAGAGGGGGGGAGGGGGGATTGGGATATCGTAGCTTGTCATTGCAACAAGTTGCTTGCCATAGGCCAATTGAGACCTTTACCTTGCGTATTCAACAATCCCTTGAATATCCATAAACACTATTTTTTTACACGCAAATGACACATCAGATTTTTCGATGAACACGTAAGTCTGTTGTGTTTATTCTTGTATGTATAATATTTGACCGTTTTCATACTGCAATTTTATTAATACGCAGATTTCGTTTCATCCGGCTTACCGTGGATCACTCCGTACCTTGGTCGTCTAAAACAGCGTTGAACCTACTGCTTACTGACCGACGTGATGATTGTAATATTATCAAAAGGCGCAAATCCCCAAATATACGACAGAAACAGGGAGCAGAAGGCCTCCTTGAAGACTGTTTGATCAAATTTTTGCAAAAGGGCGGGTTTACATATTCTGGATTAAAAGCTAATCTAGGAAAAATATTTTCCTGCTCTGCCAATCAACCAGCTATGTAAGATTATTATCCAGACACAATGGTCTGAACTTTAACTTACCCTTACGGTTCGACATTGGTAACCCGTTATCACCATTAACAAAAATATCGTATCTTTTACTATAAGTATTTTTATTCATTACAACTTTGTTGGCCTAAAACGCTAAGATTATTTGCTTTTGAAAAGCAGCCGCCACTACGAGACGAGGAGAGCGTGCATTGATTCAGTGAAGCCCGTTAAATCCTTCTCTAAACACTGTTCAGCCTGACGACAGAAAATTGCTGCCTTTGATGACGTTAAAAAAATGTGACGGCTGGTGAATCATAGCACCTTTTCAACATCGATCTGTATCTTATTGTCGCCCGACACGAATGTATCATGTCGCCTCCACGTTTTAGCTGGAATTGTTTGCATACACTGAGCTATCTGTCACACAACAGGCGCTCATTATGTTTATGAAAAAAGTGTACAATAAAAGTGTTGCTTTCTTAAGATATCCTCTTCACTCTTATGAGAGAGAAATATATTCACGTAAACTATTCCTTGTATTCTCCCGTAGTCTTAACGGGTCAATAATAAGGGGCTTAATTTTTCAACCATGACATTAAAAAATCGGCAGAAAAGTGACTGCACATTTTCTCCATCCTTGATCCTGATCGGCTCCCTCATATTCTCATGATTCTCATGAGGATAGCAGGATAGCTTTCCTGTGCTGTTATTATGTCAGCCGAGAGAGAGAGAGAGACAGAGACAGAGAGATGGAGAGACAGAGAGAGAGACAGGTGGGGATACCGTAGTTTGTCATTGACACAAGGTTTTTGCCGTAGCCACAGAGTAACATAAACAGAGTGGCAACACTTGCATGCCTTTTGTTCCATGGTCGTCTCGGTAGACTATTGGCTTTTCATATTAAAATGAGCTTAAAAGGTGTT
>LD358743.1:0-14791 GCA_001465055.1 Ptychodera flava | reverse complement strand
TGGCCAGGGGTCACCATGAATACGTAATGAAGCTTCACTACGCAGAAACTGCGTAGTCAAGCCCTTCTTAACCGGTCAAACTCTCTCGGCATTTTCCGGCATGGACTGCTTGGGTTTTTGATTACTAAATTTAAGTATGAAGGTTCATTCTTAGATTACTTTTGTCTATCTGTCCCCATTTGTCAAATGTATTTAAGTTAACTCAGGACTTTTCTACTGATGATGTATATTTCTGAGGGCTCTGATGTAAATTACAATTAGTTTGTAAATCAGACTACCGTCTTTAAATAAACTGTAAATAAATAGAATACATAAATAAAATAATCTCATTAGCCAGGATCAAGTGACCATTTTTTTGCGTTTTTACATGTTTAATTAGTGATGTCAATATAGGTTATTGGCAGAAGGGAAACAGTTATTTTTATCCCTTTTGAATGTCTAGCGACAATTTTTGTTGTAAATTGTTCTTGTCCTTGCTTCAATCAAGAACAACACATATTGAAAAAGTTGTTCAGCTTCTAATAACGAAATGATATTCTGAAGAGTACACGTCGCTGGAAAATTTGCATGTGACGTTCTCCATAATGGAGACTGTCAGACTGAATTCCCCTCAGCATAACTGTAAGTATTTATCATTTCAGTGTATAATTCTATAATTTATGGTTAGAAAATCACCTCTGAAATTAGCGTTCGTCACTTGCTAACAAATTGCAGTATGTACTGGTTATTTTTGTTCATGGTGGTCAGAGGCGTAATTCTGTCAAAACGATAATTGCCAGATTCGCCACCCTTCTACTTTGTCATATTTGGAAATCTATGACCTCAGGAGACCCCGAGATTCCCTATTGGTGATAATGCGAAGTCTGAAACGCAGAGTGTTTTAAATGACCAAAAAACCGATGACAAGACTCAGGATTTAAAAAAAATGCTTGAAGGTGTTTCATCTTTTCTCGCATGTTGAAAGGTATAAACCGACTATCGACCGTTTAATGACAAAGGATTAATTATTTTATGTCTTTTACATCCGATTTTGCAATTTTATTTTGTGTGATATTTTTTTATTTCGCACCTATATTATCTCAAGGAACTTTGCCTTCAAAGTGGAACCTTTAAAAGCTGTTGCTTTGACACTGCGATTTAAATTCCTACCATCGAAAAAAGCGTCCTGCTTCTTAACTTTACACTCGGGACTCATTCTCCTCTCAGTTCTACCGTAATAGAGGGCGTCTATCACTGAAACCGTTTACTATAGAAGTTTTTACAACAACGCAGGTCTTTTCATGTTCACTACAGTGACCAGTGTCTTATTTTTGAAAAAAAACGAAGTGTACGTGGTTACGGTGTCAAAACAGTTTTTCCGACATGAACCTAGCCGTTCAAATGTTTGCCTTCTTGCGTAAGCATTGACCGATAATCACAGATAAATTTGGATCAAAGATTTCGCTAAACGTAATACATGTAAAATTTATTCAAATATTAACACGTTGGTCACAAAATTTTGATTTACCAAACAACTTCGAGAATGGTTTACAGTGAGTTAAGATGTTTCCTCCAGGACTAGACACTCGTTTTCATATGATGGGACAATTGCAATAAGCTAACAGCAAATCCTGATCATAAATGTACACCACACTCTTGACTTGTTTTCGCGACGCCTGGAGTCTCTGTGTATCATTACTTAGCCCGGTTATTGAACCACTCTTGACTGTGGCATCTTGGCTAGGTGACTGGGTGCCGTACATTGTGGTTTTTAACCCTATCAGATGAGTTTTGACTATGGTCTCTTTGCTAGGCGACTTGGTGTCGCACGTTGTGGGTTCGAACCCGATCGAAAACTTACCACCAGACAATTATGTCCACCAGCTCTGCTGCTAGTTAACATGGAAACAAGGAAAGTGTAAACAAAATCGTGTGAAAAAAACCTTCCAAGCAACGTCGGCAAAGACAGTAGCGACGTTGATCTAGCCGGAAAGTAGAGATATTCGGTACTGATAATTTTCGTGAAAAATAGTTTTCGTGTCGGTGTCAATGAGCAAGCACCGACAGTAGCAAGTTATTCGATTATCAGTTGTTGCCATGGTTAAATCGAAACAAATCAACAGTATTATTGACATTTTAAAACAAGCATGAAAAAACGGCGGTTGCGTCAGCACCAAAATACTTTAAGTGACTTACAGATGATTGATGAGTAACGGTAAGCACGCTAAGGCCTAGATCAAGCAATGTAATTAATTAGCTTGTCCAGCCGTCGAAGCGTTTTACTATGGAGGGGGTTTGGCGGTCCGCCAACGCCGTTTGTGATCGCTCAACAATGAATACAGGTGCCTTCACTCATTTGATAATTGTTAAAGTCAATTAGTGGCATACCTTGTCAACGCGTGTTTTGTTGCTTGTGTTCCTTTCTCACTTCTGTATGTATTATCGTATATCGAATCACCGTCCCTCCAGTGGGTGGAGGGACGGTGATTGAATGGACGACACATAGCAAGGAAAAACGTTGCATCTCAAATGATATTCTCAGTAAAAATGGATTTTGGGAAGTCACATCTTATTTATAATATGCTTGATCTATCACACTCTTTTAAACTGACTTCGATCATTTTATAATTAATGCACGTCCCATGACAATATGACTGATAAAAGATGCGATTGTCTACACATTGCAACTAATTTGGTACTTAAGGTAGAACGCGCCTTGGGGGACAAATATTCGGACTCTCAAACTCTATCAGTACTTTTCTGATCTACAACTTAAGGGGGTTCACTTTAAAGCTTTTGATGAAAGAAAAATGTGTACCGGGACGGTCTTATTTTTTATCGAAAATCGAAAATTTCATTTTACTGAGTTAACGTAGGTTTGGCGGCCATTTTGAATTTCAAATATCGGTAAATCTTGGTTCTTTGCTTCTCTATTCTCAAAATTTGCACTTTGATTCTAAATTTGTATTTTTGATTTTGAAAGAGCATTGCTGAAAGATTCCTTGTGGAAAGTTGAAGCAAAAGTTTAAGTTTTCCACTTCCGAGGCGCATACTACCTTAACATATAAGGGCGATGATTCCCCCATCGCTGTACTAGTCAGCTGACCTAAACTTCATTTGTGGCCGTGCCTGGCGAAGGGATGCGGTCAAAACCGGAACAAGGTAGTTGTACATTTTTTGTTTAGGCGGGGGATGTACCCGGGTGGGTTTGACGCCAACTTATTTAATGGTCGATAATATATCGCAGTTTGCCAGTCCGATTGAAATATTTCTTAATTCTCTGGTGTGGAAAATCCCACCACCAATAATATCCGCGCGACGTATGGTGTGCCGTGATTGGATTACAGAGGACGCTCTGACGATAGCACTTAAAGGAAATTACAAGTTGGCACATTTGGTGAGCGACTTCAAGGCGACGCCAGCGACATACTACTATTAGGTCGGTGGCAGTCCTTTCATAATCTAATTAGGGATTCATGAGAAATCAGACCACGTTCCTGGATGATAATTTGGGAACCGGAGAGATCCTAAGCTAGGATGTCATAAAACGGAGACACTTTTCTTCGCCACCGATAGTAATATGCAATCCAAAGAAGGTGCCGGCACCACACAGCGTTGACCTTTGACCTAAATCAGGATGTAGAAAATGTATTATCCTTATAGCGTTATTCGCTTTAATCCCAAAGTCACGAAATTATTAAGACAGCTAAGGCCGAAGAATTCATCAAAAACGTTAGCATGCTTTTCTTTCATAAAAAAGTCGACCATTGTTGTGGACTTTTTTTTTCTAATGATACCGGGAACCGTTGGTGACAAGTGACCCTACATCGCGTGTTTTGTAAAGCTCTCTCACGAGCACGAATTGTTAATTTTAAAAAAAATAACTACAACATAAGTCATATTTATTCAAATACAGCCCTAGCGGTGACAACTGTTAATCCTATCGCTCACTAGGTATCAACTTATGATGAATGGTGGCAATCACAAGTGCCTCCAAATATCAAGTCTAGACATGCCCCAGGGTGTAGCATTATTGTACATTCTTGACGTGTGTTTAGTTAAGCGTCGATTTTGAACGATTTTTTTCTATTCTCTGCATCATGTTATTGAATAAACGAGGACACCGACAACAGATTACTCAATATCAGTAAAAGTGACAAAATCATGTTTTTCACAGAGACCGAGGGAAAGTAAGAGAATGGTGACTGAAAGCAAGAGGTTAAGACAGAAATCGACAGAACAGCCAAGACGAGATGTCTGCAAGTAAAATTTATCATTTCATGTTAAAATGACACGTTTTTTCTACATCAAAAGTGCGTGGCTTTTGACCTTTTTTTGAAATCAAGTCTATGTGACGTAACAAAGTTCATGTTATCAGCGACCTTGAAATTTTGCATTGTCTGGCTACCTTTGAATTCTGACGAGTTTACTGAAAATAAGTGATTCAATTCAACTTGTTCAAAGTATACCTGTTGCCATAAATGTCTGTGTCCGACACACTGAATCTGATGAAGTGAAATGCGAAATCAGCGATGTCGTATTTGGTGACGGATATGATAAACTAGGTCGCTGCCCATTTACTGTTTCATGTCTGGCGATGATTTTTCTTTGCTTTGCTAGCTAAACTTCGATTACTACCGTGCCTTGTAAAGAGGTTGCAGTCAAAATTAGCACAGCGAAGCTGGTGTGATGCACAGTTTTGGTTATGGCAAGAAAACAACCAAGTGGTTTTGACGCGGGGCTTCTTTGCTGACCCTTTGGGTATCACTGGTTGCGCACTGAGTCGAGTCATATAGAAATATTTCTGAATTACCATGAGTGTAATTTTCTCTACCAATAGCCCTTTTGATGGATCGCGTACCCGTTATTGAGTGAAGTGCATATGAAGAAAGTGATAGAAACGGAATTCACAGCCAATGGCATTTAATGACAGACTTAAAGCGTCAAAGAGCACTTTTGTAACCAAATGAAAAATCGGAGCACGGGACAAATTGGTAACACTAAGTTTAAGGAACCTGATACATCCTAGACCGAGATGAACTTTACACTACTTTTTAGGCAGAAAAACATTTTATTCAACTGGCAGTCTTGTAATATGCAGTTCAAAGGAAGTGCCGACAACACACAGCTATGACATTTGACCTTTCTCAGGATGTAGAAAATATGCTATCGTCAAAGTATTGATCCCTTAAACCCTCGAGTCACGACATTTACTAAAGCCATCAAGACTAAATAAAGAAACACACCAAATCGTTGACATGCTTTTCATTGAAATTGCCGCAAATCCTACACCCCTGGTTGATTAATGTTCAAAATTTACGATGAACAAATTTTTGAAACGACTCCGTTCTGTCGGATGAGATTTCAATTAATATGAGTACTGAAAGTTAGGGTTTTTGGTTAAGGGCCGAATTTAATTGACCAATATGTTGTACACTGTCAAACGCTATCATTACTTATCAATGTCGACTGCCAGGGGGGCTTGTCACTTATATGTGTGAGTTTCAGTGTTTTTACCATAACCTCGCACTGCTTCTCTGTTTCATATTCTCTGCTTATCGGTATCAAATTAATTACGAGGGTGCAGCCATCATTGTATGTAACGATCAAGATTTTATTTTTACCATATAGTATTCATATTGCTAAGGCCCTACATTCTGTCAGAAACCTCCTGCCTGCTCACACCACACACCGCCTCTCTGACAGTTGCAAATGTTGACTTTCTGACCGTCCCGGTGTATAGTTGTCCACTGAGACCGTGAGTCAGTGAGTCAGAAACATGGCAAAATCATCAAAGGATACTGAGACCAAACACTGCACGTCCGATCGGTAGCGTGGCATTTTTACAATTGCATAGATTTACGATATTCCGTCTTTTATACCAGGTGGACGGTAGATGTAAAACTTAGGTCGGAGTTTGTAAAATTAGTGTTTCCTTGATTAACGTCAGTCCCTCGCGAAAGTTATGAGGCCCGCCGAAAATCAGCTCAAAATCGAACTCGCACCAGCTAAGCATTCAAGAACGTGCATTGCTCGTTCGAGTGGCTGCGCAGCTCTATGGCATCTATGAATGCAAAGTTGCAATTGGTATAGTAGTCTGAGCCGTAGCTGAGTTCATCCCCAAGAATTATAGATGTCCTTAGACGTACCATTTAGGAAGGGATATGTGAGCGCCTGGGAAAAACTTGAAGGGAGTACAGCGTCAAAACTCGTTCATTGCAGTGAAAATAAACATTTCTAAGGCATTTACATCATTATGTTGCCAATATTAGAAGTTTAACTGGGAAACTTAGAAAACAGAGCCATATAAACACAAAAAAATTGCTCCTTGTCAAGAATTGATGAATGTCATGAAATGTTTCTTATTTGGATTAAATCTTTTGCCTTGTTTTTAACAACTACAGATCTTGCAACGGGGGCACTAACTGTCACGGTCACGGGTGGTACCATTGACTGCTCAGGCCCTGTTAGTGTAACATTTAACCTAGATGTGTGCGACATTGGTGGCGAGGGTGGTGACATTACCGCGGTTAAATTTTACTATATTTCTGGCGACAACTACGAAGATTCTGTATCATCCGCATCTACTGCGCACGATGCAAGTTTAACAGAGACTGTCAGCAACGGGGGTGAACACACATTCACTGGTGAAACAGTATCTCTGACTGACACTTCGAGCTGCGACGGAACTTGGACTCATGTCTGCGCAGTCATTACAGTAACCGATGACGCTGTCGCCGAAAACGATGACTCCTGCATAATCCTTGCTGCTAATACAGCAAGTACTAACAACTGCCTAGGCAAATATCCAGTGCAACCGTCATTCTGTGAAAGCCTACTTGTATTTATGGAATGTAATTGTCACAACTGCCCTGAAGAAAACATACGTGTCCAACCTATAGTCAACCTGTATATGCATTCAGGCGGGTCTGCCATTTTTTCAACGATTTGTTCTTGTGCTAAAATATCATTGTCAACGAACTGTTTCTCTGTGGCAAACATCTTGCGCGATGAATATATTTGTCATTTTAATAGAGCAATTTCAGTTGATGATTAATCGAATGTAGCCGATTTATAACCATCTGTTTGTCTTCGTTGCTCTTTCAATCTTATATTTTGTCTGTATCGGTTCAACCATAGGCCCTCGAGGGTTTGTGGTTCATGTCATTATTCTAAGGTTCATTTGTTGACTTTGTATATTTACTTTTAATATTTTTTACGTCTCCTGTTTCATCTGCTTGGCTGTCTCTCTATGGCTTTGTCTCCAAAAGAATATCATATCTATTTTATGGTCTAAATAAATTTCGGTGTGAAAGCAAAACATTGATAAAAGTTTCTAGGTCGTGATTGCATTTAAGCTTGATATAGTAAAGTATATTTTAAATGGACGTGGATACAGTTTATCAACATGAAAATGTGAACTAATGTTGCAGAGGGAAAAACACTGACTACGTATTGTTGCCATAAATAACGACCGACCCTCCAAATCTAATTTTCTGACGATTTCTGTCAAAAAAAAATGCTCGTTTCTATAAAACAGCATTTTTGTTTGTGTGCAATCAAAACTTTGCAAAAGTAGTTGGGCAATGTTTTCTTTGCAGGTAGTATCCGTAATTGTCCTTGTATTAGCGTGCGCAGTAAAGCCTCATTTTGAATATAAATTTCGTCAATCGAACACGATAACCAAATTTGGTACTTTCTGAAGTTTTCTATAGAATTCTGAAAACCAAGACATTAGCATATCACGATAATTTCAAGGATCATGAGTTCTCTACGGAGCAAATATTTGTGCTTATCTGTGCAAACGATATCGGTTTAAATTGACGTCTATGACAATATTGTATGGGGCTGTTTATTACAGATGATTCGACTACTCCAGCATCACCAGAACAAACGAGTGGCGGCACACCTTGCAGTACATGTACCGATGACCCACCAACAGGTACGAGAAAGTGAACAGACAATTCTCATGACCTTACATCCTGGTACTTTTGTGTCCGCATATTTTGTTGAGTATCAAACCAGGCTCTGCACTTGTACCTTAGTAGTGCATTTGAAACTTGAATGAAAGGTGACGTTTTCTTGCCGTAAAATTTCCAATTTCGGATACAAAGCGTCCGCTAATACCAGGAAGTAGAGTCATATGGGTATAACCAGAAAACTTATTTAGTAAATTAAATCTTTACATTCATTCAAAATGTCGCTCATTTGTAAACCCTTATGGTTCATGCGTACTCCTAAGCAGACGGCATGTAGAAATAACGCAAAAGTGCAAAGATTAAAAGAAGCAACACTGCCCTATGGTGTCTATTTCTCTTTCTGTAGGTTCAACATCAGCAACAGACACCACAGAATCTGTGACCGGTGCTGTGACCGGTGAGGGAAGTCAGGATATTTTCAGAAATTAATTTAACAGATGAGCCTTCTTCTCCAAAATGACCGACGCCAGCTTTATTATGCCCGGATCTGTCTACTAGCACACTACACTTGTCATGTGTGCTAGTGTGTATATACGCGCTGTTTTTGAAAATCTAATTATATTTAACCGATAAAATAATATTATGAGTGGACGTTAGAGTTATGACAACTTGGCCCGGTTATTAATTTGTCTCCTGAGTAGACATGATGGTTGGCAGACAGAGTGTTTCGGATACGTTATTCTTTGTTTACGGTAGTATACGCCGCGAAAATAAAAGAGTTAGACTGAACCTTTTGCTCAAACTAATTCCTCAGTGAAAATTTCAACCATACTTTTAGCAATTCAAGACTAAATATCGGCGTCAACATGCAAAGTTTGGTACTAAAGAAACAAATTTGTACCTGTCACTTACCGATATTTGAAATTCAAAATTCACAACCCCCGTGTTAACTTCATGGGTAAAATTAAATTTTCCATTTTCGAAAAATTAAGAGGGTGAAATATTTTCCAACTAAGAAGCTTTAAAACGAATCCCCAAAACTTGTAGATAAGGAAAGAATAATAAAAATTGTCAGTCACAATATCTGTCCGCGAGGCGCATTCTACCTTAAACAGTCGATGCCGTAATTGCATCTTCAGGGTCGATGAAATATTATCCCAAACCCAAATTCGCAAGACGTCCTAAGCTCAAATTTTCTGAGCGATATCACTTCACGAAATCGTTTTTTTTTCTTCTCTACAGAGAGTTCAGCCTGTGTATTCTCCTTGACCAAATATCTTGTGGTTCCAAGTTTGTTTTTCGCCTTGGTAGCGGTTCTGTGAAAAGGACCATATTGGTAAATATCCCATTTTGGTTTTATAGTATATTGCTTGTCAGTTGTTGCGGATATGCTGAACCTTCAACTTTCCCTGTTGTTCCATTTTATACAATTCAAAGAAGATTACAGACAATATTAACGAATTATGTACACTGTATTGGACACATGTATAGCCGTAGTTTTATCCAGAAAGTTGAGAAACATAAATCGCCTTCTTTTTTTCAAATTTTAAATAAGTTTTTGTGTTTTTGCCGACAGATTCCTTTGCCAAAGCCGATATGGATGAAGATTTGAACTTTTCCCGGACTCATTTGTTGAATGCAGATCGATACTGCTTAACTCTCTCTGTTTAATACCCAAATCAGACAAAGGCGTTCAATTCGCCCCACTGTATCTCCAATGACGATTATCCGAGGCCATTACTCCAGTGCGGCTAAATGAACCCTTTATCTGTGTTTTCACTTAAAAATTCATAAAAAAAATACCTGAGAATAGGATTAGAGAGGCTATTGCTACGTGACAGGCTACCCTTGATTTTCTAATTGTTTAACATACAATAAACTAAAGTAGTGTATTTCAAATATCGAATCCCCTTAGAAAAGAGACACGTAGTATTGACTTTTGACAGAAGGACTGCGACAAATGCAGTCGTCAACATTAACTTCGATCTCATCTAATAATCTGATTCGGCAAAACAATATATCTTCTGATCGAGTTTCCTTGCTCTTTCAAAATTTGATATTACACTTTAAAATATACATGTCACACAAATATCATACCTGTCTAATGCAATCGTTACGTCCGATGTGGGGGCGCTATGACGGTGCTATGGATGACATCAATGATGTTAGGCAGTCCGATTTGATGCATCGCATACTTCATTTGATGAACGACTCCGTACCTGAAAGCCTCCATGTTGATCAAAACGTGTACGCCATTGGCAAATGTGGAGCTTTGGTGAACACAAGTGAATGCAGTTTTCACTTTGTAGACGTTCTGCAAACTATAGTACTGGCTTGATTTAACGTTTACACATAGTGTACTACACATGACTTAAAATAAACGTCAACAACGGAATTGATATTGACAATTCCGTCGCTTCATCTGTAAATTGTCATGACAGCAGCTTACCATGAATAAAGAGAAGTACAAAATGAGGCGATTGTGTTCTGCTTTTGATAGCGATTTTTACGTGTGTGTGCGTGCGTTGATGATCTGAAGGATCTAAGTGAAACAAGGCAGAGCAAATTACCGGACTGTTTTGAGGAAAGTTGTCTGTCCAAACATACCGTAATGTAAACAAATGTGTCACGCTACCAGCAACTATTTCGTGATTTTTTGCGCAATTTCAAGTGAATCCTAGTCACGTCACCGTCGGAAAGGGTACGAGTCGATGTATGGATAGTTTAGGGAGTACGTAGTTCGTGTTAGTTAGGGAGGAATTTTGGTATACGCCCCAAAACAGCTTGCACTTCTCACGCCATTTACTGGCACGAGATAGGATAGGTGGACACAAACCGTTAGAAATGAACCGACTGGATATTCTTGTTAAACCATGTCACAGTCCCTCCTGTGACCATGTACGCTCAAAGTGGTTATAGGGACTCTTAAGTGACAATGCCTTGAACCAAAGTACTCTCTAGGTTACTGGAAATCAGTACGAAACGCCCCCTTGAAAAAATAGGTCATTTATACTTGATCTTTTACAGACACATCAATAAACCTGAGAGGTTAAATGGAGAACGACGCCCTGTATGGCACTCAGTTTGACATTAAACTTAGAGAAACCCTTTAATTTGGCTGCTTTTTAATATTCCTCTCGTGTCATGAGAATAGAATACAAAGTCTTTAGACTTGCACTGTCATGTATCGCGTTACATCTAGTAAGTTTGACTAGTTAATATTCTTGCCAAATTGACAACAAGGGCTACCCTCTTTAAACTTAAATTGTTCTCATAAGTTGATGGATTATGTTATCAAATGTTTGCTATTTAAAGGTTTCCTTTGGAAAGGGGGATATTCACGGCACGGTGTGTTGCTCTGTCTTTCCTTTACACTCACCATTGAGAGGGTGGAAACAAGCTGCTAGGAAAATATATTTACTTCACGTGAGTGGTGGGCTTTTAATGGAGACGTTTGTGGGTCCGAGCTGAGGGTTTGCATAAACACTTATGTTTTTTACGAGAAACATTTAGCGCAACTAAATAGAGACAGCTTTAGGAAAGTTCGAATGACACCACTTGCATCGAGTCTATCGAAGATGATTCTTTCGTTTTCACAGCTTAGGTCAAGTGACGGAATGGCATTACCGTCATAACAACCGCCACTAGCATATGAAAAGGTCAGATTTGGTAACTCTATCGTGGACAAAAGCAGGCCATTATAAAACTCACAGCTTTATAAAAAGATTTTGCGCACCGAAAATAATCGTGGATGTAGCACTGGTTGGATATTTTTATCCGACGAGATACCCATAAATATTTGGCATATTTTTTCAGAAAAATGTACTTACACCACTGATAGGACAGAGTCCTGCAAGACTTTGGTCGGTTTTGTGATGACAATATTTCAGTTTAATATCCAGTAATTGTATTTAAATCTGTCCTGAAAAGTCATACGGAAAAAAACTTAGAGTATTTTTTCACATGTCAGTATAAACTCAGGCAGAAAAAAACATTAACATTTACAAAATGAGGTGGATTGGGCACTGAAGTAAATCAGTGTGTCTTGATTTCTTGATTTTGTCTGCTACGGCTCAAGATATTCAGGTCACGGTGTGATGACAATTATGCTATACATTCGAAGCTTAAATGATGGAGCCAGCCTTCTTGGGCACATTAATTTTAACACCCGAGTGTGGGGCATATGGTCTTTGCTTTGATCTCTAAGTGCCTGATATAAACATATCTCTTGTCCACTATCCCTGATTCGGAAATCGTCTAATAATATAAATATCTCAATAACTTGCGATGATGACGACATTTCAAACATATTGAGTAATCCCTACCCTCTCCAAATCAGTTAATAAAATATGTTTCGGAAAGAGAGGAATATTTTGTTATGCACAAGGTTTCCCAGAAAAAATGGGTCATTGATACCTGGCCTGTTATTGGATCAATATACCCAAGAGGTTAAATACAGAACGAATACCAGTGCAACACCCAGTTTTACACTGATCTTAGGGAAAACCATGATTAGAGCCGCTTATTAATATTCCTCTCGTGTCATGCGAATAGAATACAAAGTCTTTAGACTTGCACTGTTATGTATCGCGTTACTTCTTGCATGTGCGACGAATTAATTCATTTTTCGTATTTTGACAACAAGCGCTAGTCCTTTTTAAGCTTCAGATGTTTCATAAGATGATGGATTATGTTAGCTAATGTAATCCCCTGGAAAAGGGGCTGTAAATATTCGCGTCACGTTTTGTTGCTCTTTCTGGCTTTTACCCTTACGTCTGAGACGGAGGAAACAAGCCGCAAAGAAAATATATGTAAGACACGTGAGTGTTTGGCTTTCAATGGGTACGTTTGTAGCTTCCAATTGAGCGTTTGCCTTACCATTCATGTCTCTATGAAATTTCTGACTCTATCTAGCTACTTTTTCACAGTGACATAGGGAGGACTTTGGTCAAGGCACTGTCACTACACAAACGTGGTTAAGGTGTGGGGACAATGCCCGCTCCACACCCAAAAATAGTGTACATATACCTAAATAAAAACAAATGAGTTCGTATCCAACGATTTGTATCCATGTATCCTCATTCGTACCAAGAAATAATATTACAATCTTTGTTAACTGCTTATGTGCTCCAACCGACGAAGGGTCGACAAACGTAAGATCTAGTCTCGCTTACAGCATAATGTTCGATAAATATTTTAATTTGTTCTCAGGCCTTACGCTCTGTGTGTTTTTCTAGTTACCCTCAAAACACTATACAGTTCACAAGGCATACAGTACACATTAGATACTGTATCAGTATATGCGGGATGACAGTTCTTGCGATCCATACAATTTGACTAGTTGGATGTCTCTGAATAATGTAAGGATCATGTATAGCTAATACTCTCTGATGGCCGCCAATCAGCGCCACCAGCGGCCATTATTGACTGAGGCGTTTCTCAAAACTGCTTTCTGGATGGAGATAATTAGCAAATACGATGACGTTGTAGAAGCCACTTTCTTAAAACACCCCATTGTGACACAAGCGGGCAAAGATTCATTCTCTGAGCCAAACAGAAAAACCTACATTGGCCATAACAATGTTAGCATTACGCTGAATCGGAGTTGGTCGAGTCAGGACGGTTCAAAGGTAAGACCAGGTTTTTGACGGCCCAGTTGATTTCTTTACCAAATTCATTTCGAAATTCCATTGCAAGAAACAGTTGCTGGTGATCACTATCTAATGACCAAACTTTGTTGACAGACATGCACATGTATCCATGGTCACAATAAGGGTAGAGGTCAGTGACAGGTGAGGAAAGTAAATATTTGTTATCTGGTTGAAAAGTGTTTACCATAACGACAGAAAAGTACGACCAACTTGAAGCCGGGCATTTGACGTCATGCTAAATTCTGCGGCTTTGCTGAAGCACATGGTGCACGGTGGCTGATTAAAACTAAGTAAGTGTTATTTCAACTCGTACTCTAATGGAGGTACCAGATGGGCTGTGGATAAATGTTGAGTTTATGTTCAGCAAAGCGTTGTTTACTACATACGATGCCGGAAAGGTAATACATTATAAAACATTTTCAGTCGGTCAAAATTTCAGTTTGGTTCCCTGACCCATTTCTACCGCTGGCTGCGCTACTAACAAAAATAGGGTCAGGTATGGGCTAGGCATAGGGTCAGGGTAAGCATGGCTGTCATTGGTCAATAGTACGTGTGCAGTGATTGCGTTTACTTTATTTCCATCTTGGAGCTACCTTCTAATTAAGATTTCGTATGCTTATGCAGTAATTTTACCTCCATACAGTCCCGAACAAAGCATCCTATGTCGACAATAAATGACAATCGAAAAATTAGTCACTTTTGAGTCATTGTCGTACATGCCAAAGGTCATCATGGTCACCTGGTCAAGTCTGAAAAAAAACTTTTGGACGATAACGGTCTTTTCACAACCAAATACCATCGTAGAAGAACAGAGTTGGGGACTTAGAGGTGATACCGTGCAAACAATGTTCGATGTTTTGTCATCTAATTCGAGCTTGCCACTGTACAGATGTGCTGATCACATGATCTTGTCAGGTGACTCTGCTCATTAATATACAGTCCAAATTCTGACCGAAACATTAGCCCATGTCCGACCCTATTTTGTTAGCAGCGCAGCCAGTGGTAGAAATGGGTTAGGGGACCAGACTGTCAAAATTGACAGCACGGGCTCTTTAGTGTTAAGAGAACACAAACGTGTGCGGGCGCTCCCGTTCTTTGCATGCCACTTCGCGCTCGCACATTAATATTGCCGAATCTTATATAAACTGTATTTTTTACTGTTAAGTCTTTCAATGCTGGGCTCCGTTTTATATCAATTAGGCCTACTGCCTTCTTGAGCAATCAGTTTTACTTAGGGGTGAC